>CM017559.1:8668952-8871003 GCA_007844125.1 Sinonovacula constricta
CACAGTCTATTACACTTGGAGGGTCACACACACTGACACCACATGTCATGTCCAGCTGTTTCACAGTCTATTACACTTGGAGGGTCACACCCTGACACCACAGTCCTATCCAGCTGTTTTCCACAGTCTATTACACATGGAGGGTCACACCCTGACACAACAGTCGTATCCAGCTGTTTTCACAGTCTATTACACTTGGTAGGGTCACACACTGACACCACATCTGTTGTGTCCAGCTGATTTCACAGTCTATTACACATGGAGAGCCACACCCCTGGACACCACATCTGTCCTGTCCAGCTGTTTCACATTTCTATTACACTTGGAGGGTCACACCCTGACACCACATGTTGTGTCCAGCTTTTTCACAGTCTATTACACTGGAGGGTCCACACCCGGACACCACATGTTGTGTCCAGCTGTTTTCACAGTCTATTACACTTGGAGGGTCACACCCTGACACCACATGTTTGTGTCCAGCTGTTTTCACAGTCATTACAGTTGGAGGTCACACCCTGACACCACATGTCATGTCCAGCTGATTCACAGTCTATTACACATGGAGGGTCCACCCCTGACACCACATGTCATGTCCAGCTGTTTTCAGTCTATTACACATGGAGGGTTACACCCTGACACCACATGTCATGTCCAGCTGTTTTCACAGTCTATTACACTTGGAGGGTCACACCCTGACACCACATGTCATATCCAGCTGTTTTCACAGTCTATTACACTTGGAGGGTCACACCCTGACACCACATCTGTCATGTCCAGCGTTTTCACAGTCTATTACACTTGGAGGGTCACACCCTGACACCACATGTCATGTCCAGCTGTTTTCACAGTCTATTACACCTGGAGGGTCACACCCTGACACAGCATCTATTGTGTCCAGCTGTTCTCACAGTCTATTACACTTGGAGGGTCACACCCTGACACCACATGTGTCCAGCTGTTTTCACAGTCTATAACACTTGGACGGTCACACCCTGACACCACATGTCATGTCCAGCTGTTTTCACAGTCTATTACACTTGGAGGGTCACACCCTGACACCACATCTGTCATGTCCAGCTGTTTTCACAGTCTATTACACTGGAGGGTCACACCCTGACACCACATGTCATGTCCAGCTGTTTTCACAGTCTATTACACTTGGAGGGTCACACCCTGACACCACATCTGTCATGTCCAGCTGTTTTCACATTATATTACACATGGAGGGTCACACCCTGACACCACATCTGTCATGTCCAGCTGTTTTTCACATTCTATTACACATGGAGGGTCACATCCTGACACCACATGTCATGTCCAGCTGTTTTCACAGTCTATTACACTTGGAGGGTTACACCCTGACACCACATCTGTCATGTCCAGCTGTTTTCACAGTCTATTACACATGGAGGGTCACACCCTGACACCACATGTCATGTCCAGCTGTTTTCACAGTCTATTACACTTGGAGGGTCACACCCTGACACCACATGTCATGTCCAGCTGTTTTCACAGTCTATTACACATGGAGGGTCACACCCTGACACCACATGTGTCCAGCTGATTTCACAGTCTATTACACATGGAGGGTCACACCCTGACACCACATCTGTCCTATCCAGCGTTTTCACAGTCTATTACACATGGAGGGTCACACCCTGACACCACATGTCATGTCCAGCTGTTTTCACAGTCTATTACACTTGGAGAGTCACACCCTGACACCACATGTGTCCAGCTGATTTCACAGTCTATTACACTTGGAGGGTCACACCCTGACACCACATGTTGTGTCCAGCTGATTTCACAGTCTATTACACATGGAGGGTCACACCCTGACACCACATGTTGTGTCCAGCTGTTTTCACAGTCTATTACACATGGAGGGTCACACCTGACACCACATGTCATGTCCAGCTGTTCTCACAGTCTATTACACTTGGAGGGTTACACCCCTGACACCACATCTCTCAAGTCCAGCTGTTTTCACAGTCTATTACACATGGAGGGTCACCACCCTGACACCACATGTTGTGTCGAGCTGATTTCACAGTCTATTACACATGGAGGGTTACACCCTGACACCACATGTGTCCTATCCAGCTGTTTTCACATTCTATTACACATGGAGGGTCACACCCTAACACCACACGTTGTGTCCAGCTGTTTTCACAGTCTATTACACATGGAGGGTCACACCCTGACACCACATGTCATGTCCGGCTGATTTCACAGTCTATTACACATGGAGGGTCACACCCTGACACCACATCTGTCGTGTCCAGCTGTTTTCACAGTCTATTACACTTGGAGAGCCACACCCTGACACCACATGTCATGTCCAGCTGTTTTCAGAGTCTATTACACTTGGAGGGTCACACACTGACACCACATCTGTCCTATCCAGCTGTTTTCACAGTCTATTACATGTGGAGGGTCACACCCTGACACCACATGTCATGTCCGGCTGATTTCACAGTCTATTACACATGGAGGGTCACACCCTGACACCACATGTCATGTCCAGCTGTTTCACAGTCTATTACACATGGAGGATCACACCCTGACACCACATCTCATGTCCGGCTGATTTCACAGTCTATTACACATGGAGGGTCACACCCTGACACCACATCTGTCCTATCCAGCTGTTTTCACAGTCTATTACACGTGGAGGGTCACACCCTGACACCACATGTCATGTCCGGCTGTTTTCACAGTCTATTACACTTGGAGGGTCACACCCTGACACCACATGTTGTGTCGAGCTGTTTTCACAGTCTATTACACATGGAGAGTCACACCCTGACACCACATCTGTCATGTCCAGCTGTTTTCACAGTCTATTACACTTGGAGGGTCACACCCTGACACCACATGTTGTGTTGAGCTGTTTTCACAGTCTATTACACATGGAGGGTCACACCCTGACACCACATGTTGTGTCGAGCTGTTTTCACAGTCTATTACACATGGAGAGTCACACCCTGACACCACATCTGTCATGTCCAGCTGTTTTCACAGTCTATTACAATTGGAGGGTCACACCCTGACACCCACATGTCGTGTTGAGCTGTTTTCACAGTCTATTACACATGGAGGATCACACCCTGACACCACATGTTGTGTCCAGCTGTTTTCACAGTCTATTACACATGGAGGGTCACACACTGACACCACATGTGTCCAGCTGTTTTCACAGTCTATTACACTTGGAGAGCCACACCCTGACACCACATGTCATGTCCAGCTGTTTTCACAGTTTATTACACATGGAGGGTCACACCCTGACACCACATCTGTCCTATCCAGCTGTTTTCACAGTCTATTACACTTGGAGGGTCACACCCTGACACCACATGTCATGTCCAGCTGTTTTCACAGTCTATTACACTTGGAGGGTCACACCCTGACACCACATGTCATGTCCAGCTGTTTTCACAGTCTATTACACTTGAAGGGTCACACCCTGACACCACATCTGTCATGTCCAGCTGTTTTCACAGTCTATTACACTTGGAGGGTCACACTCCGACACCACATCTGTCATGTCCAGCTGTTTTCACAGTCTATTACACATGGAGGGTCACACACTGACACCACATGTCATGTCCAGCTGTTTTCACAGTCTATTACACATGGAGGGTCACACCCTGACACCACATGTTGTGTCCAGCTGTTTTCACAGTCTATTACACTTGGAGGGTCACACCCTGACACCACATGTCATGTCCAGCTGTTTTCACAGTCTATTACACTTGGAGGGTCACACCCTGACACCACATGTTGTGTCCAGCTGTTTTCACAGTCTATTACACATGGAGGGTCACACCCTGACACCACATCTATTGTGTCCAGCTGTTTTCACAGTCTATTACACTTGGAGCGTCACACCATGACACCACATCTATTGTGTCCAGCTGATTTCACAGTCTATTACACTTGGAGGGTCACACCCTGACACCACATCTGTCATGTCCAGCTGTTTTCACAGTCTATTACACTTGGAGGGTCACACCCTGACACCACATCTGTCATGTCCAGCTGATTTCACAGTCTATTACACATGGAGGGTCACACCCAGGCACCACATGTCATGTCCAGCTGTTTTCACAGTCTATTACACTTGGAGGGTCACACCCTGACACCACATCTGTCATGTCCAGCTGATTTCACAGTCTATTACACTTGGAGGGTCACACCCTGACACCACATGTCATGTCCAGCTGTTTTCACAGTCTATTACACTTGGAGGGTCACACCCTGACACCACATCTGTCATGTCCAGCTGTTTTCACAGTCTATTACACTTGGAGGGTCACACTCCGACACCACATCTGTCATGTCCAGCTGTTTTCACAGTCTATTACACATGGAGGGTCACACACTGACACCACATGTCATGTCCAGCTGTTTTCACAGTCTATTACACATGGAGGGTCACACCCTGACACCACATGTTGTGTCCAGCTGTTTTCACAGTCTATTACACTTGGAGGGTCACACCCTGACACCACATGTCATGTCCAGCTGTTTTCACAGTCTATTACACTTGGAGGGTCACACCCTGACACCACATGTTGTGTCCAGCTGTTTTCACAGTCTATTACACATGGAGGGTCACACCCTGACACCACATCTATTGTGTCCAGCTGTTTTCACAGTCTATTACACTTGGAGCGTCACACCATGACACCACATCTATTGTGTCCAGCTGATTTCACAGTCTATTACACTTGGAGGGTCACACCCTGACACCACATCTGTCATGTCCAGCTGTTTTCACAGTCTATTACACTTGGAGGGTCACACCCTGACACCACATCTGTCATGTCCAGCTGATTTCACAGTCTATTACACATGGAGGGTCACACCCAGGCACCACATGTCATGTCCAGCTGTTTTCACAGTCTATTACACTTGGAGGGTCACACCCTGACACCACATCTGTCATGTCCAGCTGATTTCACAGTCTATTACACTTGGAGGGTCACACCCTGACACCACATCTGTCATGTCCAGCTGTTTTCACAGTCTATTACACTTGGAGGGTCACACCCTGACACCACATCTGTCATGTCCAGCTGATTTCACAGTCTATTACACTTGGAGGGTCACACCCTGACACCACATCTGTCATGTCCAGCTGTTTTCACAGTCTATTACACTTGGAGGGTCACACCCTGACACCACATCTGTCATGTCCAGCTGATTTCACAGTCTATTACACATGGAGGGTCACACCCTGACACCACATGTTGTGTCCAGCTGATTTCACAGTCTATTACACTTGGAGGGTCACACCCTGACACCACATCTGTCATGTCCAGCTGATTTCACAGTCTATTACACATGGAGGGTCACACCCAGGCACCACATGTCGTGTCCAGCTGTTTTCACAGTCTATTACACTTGGAGGGTCACACCCTGACACAACATGTCGTGTCCAGCTGTTTTCACAGTCTATTACACTTGGAGGGTCACACCCTGACACCACTTGTCATGTCCAGCTGATTTCACAGTCTATTACACATGGAGGGTCACACCCAGACACCACATGTCGTGTCCAGCTGTTTTCACAGTCTATTACACTTTGAGGGTCACACCCTGACACCACATGTCGTGTCCAGCTGTTTTCACAGTCTATTACACTTGGAGGGTCACACCCTGACACCACATGTTGTGTCCAGCTGTTTTCACAGTCTATTACACATGGAGAGTCACACCCTGACACCACATGTCATGTCCAGCTGTTTTCACAGTCTATTACACTTGGAGGGTCACACCCTGACACCACATCTATTGTGTCCAGCTGTTTTCACAGTCTATTACACTTGGAGGGTCACACCCTGACACCACATCTATTGTGTCCAGCTGTTTTCACAGTCTATTACACTTGGAGGGTCACACCATGACACCACATCTATTGTGTCCAGCTGTTTTCACAGTCTATTACACTTGGAGGGTCACACTCCGACACCACATCTGTCATGTCCAGCTGTTTTCACAGTCTATTACACATGGAGGGTCACACCCTGACACCACATGTTGTGTCCAGCTGTTTTCACAGTCTATTACACTTGGAGGGTCACACCCTGACACCACATGTCATGTCCAGCTGTTTTCACAGTCTATTACACTTGGAGGGTCACACCCTGACACCACATCTGTCATGTCCAGCTGTTTTCACAGTCTATTACACATGGAGGGTCACACCCTGACACCACATCTGTCATGTCCAGCTGATTTCACAGTCTATTACACTTGGAGGGTCACACCCTGACACCACATCTATTGTGTCCAGCTGTTTTCACAGTCTATTACACATGGAGGGTCACACCCTGACACCACATCTATTGTGTCCAGCTGTTTTCACAGTCTATTACACTTGGAGAGTCACACCCTGACACCACATCTGTCATGTCCAGCTGTTTTCACAGTCTATTACACTTGGAGAGTCACACCATGACACCACATCTATTGTGTCCAGCTGTTTTCACAGTCTATTACACTTGGAGGGTCAGACCCTGACACCACATCTGTCATGTCCAGCTGTTTTCACAGTCTATTACACTTGGAGGGTCACACCCTGACACCACATCTGTTGTGTCCAGCTGTTTTCACAGTCTATTACACTTGGAGGGTCAGACCCTGACACCACATCTGTCATGTCCAGCTGTTTTCACAGTCTATTACACTTGGAGGGTCACACCATGACACCACATCTATTGTGTCCAGCTGTTTTCACAGTCTATTACACTTGGAGGTTCACACCCTGACACCACATCTGTCATGTCCAGCTGTTTTCACAGTCTATTACACTTGGAGGGTCACACCCTGACACCACATCTATTGTGTCCAGCTGTTTTCACAGTCTATTACACTTGGAGGGTCACACCCTGACACCACATCTATTGTGTCCAGCTGTTTTCACAGTCTATTACACTTGGAGGGTCACACCATGACACCACATCTATTGTGTCCAGCTGTTTTCACAGTCTATTACACTTGGAGGGTCACACCATGACACCACATCTATTGTGTCAACTGATTTCACAGTCTATTACACATGGAGGGTCACACCCAGGCACCACATGTTGTGTTCAGCTGTTTTCACAGTCTATTACACTTGGAGGGTCACACCCTGACACCACATGTCATGTCCAGCTGTTTTCACAGTCTATTACACTTGGAGGGTCACACCCTGACACCACATGTCATGTCCAGCTGATTTCACAGTCTATTACACATGGAGGGTCACACCCAGACACCACATGTCGTGTCCAGCTGTTTTCACAGTCTATTACACTTGGAGGGTCACACCCTGACACCACATGTTGTGTCCAGCTGTTTTCACAGTCTATTACACTTGGAGGGTCACACCCTGACACCACATGTTGTGTCCAGCTGTTTTCACAGTCTATTACACTTGGAGGGTCACACCCTGACACCACATGTTGTGTCCAGCTGTTTTCACAGTCTATTACACATGGAGGATCACACCCTGACACCACATGTCATGTCCAGCTGTTTTCACATTCTATTACACATGGAGGGTCACACCCTGACACCACATGTTGTGTCCAGCTGTTTTCACAGTCTATTACACTTGGAGGGTCACACCCTGACACCACATGTTGTGTCCAGCTGTTTTCACAGTCTATTACACATGGAGGGTCACACCCTGACTCCACATCTGTTGTGTCCAGCTGTTTTCACAGTCTATTACACTTGGAGGGTCACACCCTGACACCACATGTTGTGTCCAGCTGTTTTCACAGTCTATTACACATGGAGGGTCACACACTGACACCACATCTGTCATGTTGAGCTGTTTTCACAGTCTATTACACACGGAGGGTCACACCCTGACTCCACATCTGTTGTGTCCAGCTGTTTTCACAGTCTATTACACATGGAGGGTCACACCCTGACACCACATGTCATGTCCAGCTGTTTTCACAGTCTATTACACATGGAGGGTTACACCCTGACACCACATGTTGTGTCCAGCTGTTTTCACAGTCTATTACACATGGAGGGTTACACCCTGACACCACATGTCATGTCCAGCTGTTTTCACAGTCTATTACACTTGGAGGGTCACACCCTGACACCACATGTTGTGTCCAGCTGTTTTCACAGTCTATTACACATGGAGGGTCACACCCTGACACCACATGTCATGTCCAACTGTTTTCACAGTCTATTACACTTGGAGGGTCACACCCTGACACCACATGTTGTGTCCAGCTGTTTTCACAGTCTATTACACATGGAAGGTCACACCCTGACACCACATGTTGTGTCCAGCTGTTTTCACAGTCTATTACACTTGGAGGGTCACACCCTGACACCACATGTTGTGTCCAGCTGTTTTCACAGTCTATTACACATGGAGGGTCACACCCTGACACCACATGTCATGTCCAACTGTTTTCACAGTCTATTACACTTGGAGGGTCACACCCTGACAGCACATGTGGTGTCGAGCTGTTTTCACAGTCTATTACACATGGAGGGTCACACCCTGTCACCACATCTGTCATGTCCAGCTGTTTTCACAGTCTATTACACATGGAGGGTCACACCCAGGCACCACATGTCATGTCCAACTGTTTTCACAGTCTATACAGTCTATTACACATGGAGGGTCACACCCTGACACCACATGTCATGTCCAACTGTTTTCACAGTCTATTACACATGGAGGGTCACACCCTGACACCACATGTGCTGTCCAGCTGTTTTCACAGTCTATTACACATGGAGGGTCACACCCTGACACCACATGTGCTGTCCAGCTGTTTTCACAGTCTATTACACATGGAGGGTCACACCCTGTCACCACATGTCATGTCCAACTGTTTTCACAGTCTATTACACTTGGAGGGTCACACCCTGACACCACATGTGCTGTCCAGCTGTTTTCACAGTCTATTACACTTGGAGGGTCACACCCTGACACCACATGTGCTGTCCAGCTGTTTTCACAGTCTATTACACATGGAGGGTCACACCCTGACACCACATCTGTCATGTCCAGCTGTTTTCACAGTCTATTACACATGGAGGGCCACACCCTGACACCACATGTGTCGAGCTGTTTTCACAGTCTATTACACATGGAGGGTCACACCCTGACTCCACATCTGTTGTGTCCAGCTGTTTTCACAGTCTATTACAATTGGAGGGTCACACCCTGACACCACATGTCATGTCCAGCTGTTTTCACAGTCTATTACACTTGGAGGGTCACACCCTGACACCACATCTGTCATATCCAGCTGTTTTCACAGTCTATTACACACGGAAGGTCACACCCTGACACCACATCTCTCATATCCAGCTGTTTTCACAGTCTATTACACTTGGAGGGTCACACACTGACACCACATGTCATGTCCAGCTGTTTTCACAGTCTATTACACTTGGAGGGTCACACCCTGACACCACATGTCCTATCCAGCTGTTTTCACAGTCTATTACACATGGAGGGTCACACCCTGACACAACATGTCGTATCCAGCTGTTTTCACAGTCTATTACACTTGGAGGGTCACACACTGACACCACATCTGTTGTGTCCAGCTGATTTCACAGTCTATTACACATGGAGAGCCACACCCTGACACCACATGTCATGTCCAGCTGTTTTCACAGTCTATTACACTTGGAGGGTCACACCCTGACACCACATGTTGTGTCCAGCAGTTTTCACATTCTATTACACTTGGAGAGTCACACCCTGACACGACATCTGTGATGTCCAGCTGTTTTCACATTCTATTACACTTGGAGAGTCACACCCTGACACCACACCTGTGATGTCCAGCTGTTTTCACAGTCTATTACACTTGGAGGGTCACACCCTGACACAGCATCTATTGTGTCCAGCTGTTCTCACAGTCTATTACACTTGGAGGGTCACACCCTGACACCACATGTGTCCAGCTGTTTTCACAGTCTATAACACTTGGACGGTCACAACGTGACACCACATGTCATGTCCAGCTGTTTTCACAGTCTATTACACTTGGAGGGTCACACCCTGACACCACATCTGTCATGTCCAGCTGTTTTCACAGTCTATTACACTTGGAGGGTCACACCCTGACACCACATGTCATGTCCAGCTGTTTTCACAGTCTATTACACTTGGAGGGTCACACCCTGACACCACATCTGTCATGTCCAGCTGTTTTCACATTATATTACACATGGAGGGTCACACCCTGACACCACATCTGTCATGTCCAGCTGTTTTCACATTCTATTACACATGGAGGGTCACATCCTGACACCACATGTCATGTCCAGCTGTTTTCACAGTCTATTACACTTGGAGGGTTACACCCTGACACCACATCTGTCATGTCCAGCTGTTTTCACAGTCTATTACACATGGAGGGTCACACCCTGACACCACATGTCATGTCCAGCTGTTTTCACAGTCTATTACACTTGGAGAGTCACACCCTGACACCACATGTGCTGTCCAGCTGTTTTCACAGTCTATTACACATGGAGGGTCACACCCTGACACCACATGTGCTGTCCAGCTGTTTTCACAGTCTATTACACATGGAGGGTCACACCCTGTCACCACATGTCATGTCCAACTGTTTTCACAGTCTATTACACTTGGAGGGTCACACCCTGACACCACATGTGCTGTCCAGCTGTTTTCACAGTCTATTACACATGGAGGGTCACACCCTGACACCACATGTGCTGTCCAGCTGTTTTCACAGTCTATTACACATGGAGGGTCACACCCTGACACCACATCTGTCATGTCCAGCTGTTTTCACAGTCTATTACACATGGAGGGCCACACCCTGACACCACATGTGTCGAGCTGTTTTCACAGTCTATTACACATGGAGGGTCACACCCTGACTCCACATCTGTTGTGTCCAGCTGTTTTCACAGTCTATTACAATTGGAGGGTCACACCCTGACACCACATGTCATGTCCAGCTGCTTTCACAGTCTATTACACTTGGAGGGTCACACCCTGACACCACATCTGTCATATCCAGCTGTTTTCACAGTCTATTACACACGGAAGGTCACACCCTGACACCACATCTCTCATATCCAGCTGTTTTCACAGTCTATTACACTTGGAGGGTCACACACTGACACCACATGTCATGTCCAGCTGTTTTCACAGTCTATTACACTTGGAGGGTCACACCCTGACACCACATGTCCTATCCAGCTGTTTTCACAGTCTATTACACATGGAGGGTCACACCCTGACACAACATGTCGTATCCAGCTGTTTTCACAGTCTATTACACTTGGAGGGTCACACACTGACACCACATCTGTTGTGTCCAGCTGATTTCACAGTCTATTACACATGGAGAGCCACACCCTGACACCACATGTCATGTCCAGCTGTTTTCACAGTCTATTACACTTGGAGGGTCACACCCTGACACCACATGTTGTGTCCAGCAGTTTTCACATTCTATTACACTTGGAGAGTCACACCCTGACACGACATCTGTGATGTCCAGCTGTTTTCACATTCTATTACACTTGGAGAGTCACACCCTGACACCACACCTGTGATGTCCAGCTGTTTTCACAGTCTATTACACTTGGAGGGTCACACCCTGACACAGCATCTATTGTGTCCAGCTGTTCTCACAGTCTATTACACTTGGAGGGTCACACCCTGACACCACATGTGTCCAGCTGTTTTCACAGTCTATAACACTTGGACGGTCACAACGTGACACCACATGTCATGTCCAGCTGTTTTCACAGTCTATTACACTTGGAGGGTCACACCCTGACACCACATCTGTCATGTCCAGCTGTTTTCACAGTCTATTACACTTGGAGGGTCACACCCTGACACCACATGTCATGTCCAGCTGTTTTCACAGTCTATTACACTTGGAGGGTCACACCCTGACACCACATCTGTCATGTCCAGCTGTTTTCACATTATATTACACATGGAGGGTCACACCCTGACACCACATCTGTCATGTCCAGCTGTTTTCACATTCTATTACACATGGAGGGTCACATCCTGACACCACATGTCATGTCCAGCTGTTTTCACAGTCTATTACACTTGGAGGGTTACACCCTGACACCACATCTGTCATGTCCAGCTGTTTTCACAGTCTATTACACATGGAG
Source organism: Sinonovacula constricta (assembly GCA_007844125.1). Taxonomy (NCBI): domain Eukaryota; kingdom Metazoa; phylum Mollusca; class Bivalvia; order Cardiida; family Solecurtidae; genus Sinonovacula; species Sinonovacula constricta. The sequence goes on from CM017559.1 coordinate 8,681,121, forward strand.
GGTCACACCCTGACACCACATGTCATGTCCAGCTGTTCTCACAGTCTATTACACTTGGAGGGTTACACCCTGACACCACATCTGTCATGTCCAGCTGTTTTCACAGTCTATTACACATGGAGGGTCACACCCTGACACCACATGTGTCCAGCTGATTTCACAGTCTATTACACATGGAGGGTCACACCCTGTCACCACATGTCATGTCCAACTGTTTTCACAGTCTATTACACTTGGAGGGTCACACCCTGACACCACATGTGCTGTCCAGCTGTTTTCACAGTCTATTACACATGGAGGGTCACACCCTGACACCACATGTGCTGTCCAGCTGTTTTCACAGTCTATTACACATGGAGGGTCACACCCTGACACCACATCTGTCATGTCCAGCTGTTTTCACAGTCTATTACACATGGAGGGCCACACCCTGACACCACATGTGTCGAGCTGTTTTCACAGTCTATTACACATGGAGGGTCACACCCTGACTCCACATCTGTTGTGTCCAGCTGTTTTCACAGTCTATTACAATTGGAGGGTCACACCCTGACACCACATGTCATGTCCAGCTGCTTTCACAGTCTATTACACTTGGAGGGTCACACCCTGACACCACATCTGTCATATCCAGCTGTTTTCACAGTCTATTACACACGGAAGGTCACACCCTGACACCACATCTCTCATATCCAGCTGTTTTCACAGTCTATTACACTTGGAGGGTCACACACTGACACCACATGTCATGTCCAGCTGTTTTCACAGTCTATTACACTTGGAGGGTCACACCCTGACACCACATGTCCTATCCAGCTGTTTTCACAGTCTATTACACATGGAGGGTCACACCCTGACACAACATGTCGTATCCAGCTGTTTTCACAGTCTATTACACTTGGAGGGTCACACACTGACACCACATCTGTTGTGTCCAGCTGATTTCACAGTCTATTACACATGGAGAGCCACACCCTGACACCACATGTCATGTCCAGCTGTTTTCACAGTCTATTACACTTGGAGGGTCACACCCTGACACCACATGTTGTGTCCAGCAGTTTTCACATTCTATTACACTTGGAGAGTCACACCCTGACACGACATCTGTGATGTCCAGCTGTTTTCACATTCTATTACACTTGGAGAGTCACACCCTGACACCACACCTGTGATGTCCAGCTGTTTTCACAGTCTATTACACTTGGAGGGTCACACCCTGACACAGCATCTATTGTGTCCAGCTGTTCTCACAGTCTATTACACTTGGAGGGTCACACCCTGACACCACATGTGTCCAGCTGTTTTCACAGTCTATAACACTTGGACGGTCACAACGTGACACCACATGTCATGTCCAGCTGTTTTCACAGTCTATTACACTTGGAGGGTCACACCCTGACACCACATCTGTCATGTCCAGCTGTTTTCACAGTCTATTACACTTGGAGGGTCACACCCTGACACCACATGTCATGTCCAGCTGTTTTCACAGTCTATTACACTTGGAGGGTCACACCCTGACACCACATCTGTCATGTCCAGCTGTTTTCACATTATATTACACATGGAGGGTCACACCCTGACACCACATCTGTCATGTCCAGCTGTTTTCACATTCTATTACACATGGAGGGTCACATCCTGACACCACATGTCATGTCCAGCTGTTTTCACAGTCTATTACACTTGGAGGGTTACACCCTGACACCACATCTGTCATGTCCAGCTGTTTTCACAGTCTATTACACATGGAGGGTCACACCCTGACACCACATGTCATGTCCAGCTGTTCTCACAGTCTATTACACTTGGAGGGTTACACCCTGACACCACATCTGTCATGTCCAGCTGTTTTCACAGTCTATTACACATGGAGGGTCACACCCTGACACCACATGTGTCCAGCTGATTTCACAGTCTATTACACATGGAGGGTCACACCCTGACACCACATCTGTCCTATCCAGCTGTTTTCACAATCTATTACACATGGAGGGTCACACCCTGACACCACATGTCATGTCCAGCTGTTTTCACAGTCTATTACACTTGGAGAGTCACACCCTGACACCACATGTGTCCAGCTGATTTCACAGTCTATTACACTTGGAGGGTCACACCCTGACACCACATGTTGTGTCCAGCTGATTTCACAGTCTATTACACATGGAGGGTCACACCCTGACACCACATGTTGTGTCCAGCTGTTTTCACAGTCTATTACACATGGAGGGTCAAACCCTGACACCACATGTCATGTCCAGCTGTTTTCACAGTCTATTACACATGGAGGGTTGCACCCTGACACCACATGTCATGTCCAGCTGTTTTCACAGTCTATTACACATGGAGGGTCACACCCTGACACCACATGTCATGTCCAGTTGTTTTCACAGTCTATTACACATGGAGGGTCACACCCTGACACCACATCTGTCATGTCCAGCTGTTTTCACAGTCTATTACACATGGAGGGTCACACCCTGACACCACATGTCATGTCCGGCTGATTTCACAGTCTATTACACTTGGAGGGTCACACCCTGACACCACATGTGTCCAGCTGTTTTCACAGTCTATTACACTTGGAGGGTCACACCCTGACACCACATGTCATGTCCAGCTGTTTTCACAGTCTATTACACATGGAGGGTCACACCCTGACACCACATGTTGTGTCCAGCTGTTTTCACAGTCTATTACACTTGGAGGGTCACACTCTGACACCACATGTTGTGTCCAGTTGTTTTCACATTCTATTACACATGGAGGGTCACACCCTAACACCACACGTTGTGTCCAGCTGTTTTCACAGTCTATTACACTTGGAGGGTCACACCCTGACACCACATGTCATGTCCGGCTGATTTCACAGTCTATTACACTTGGAGGGTCACACCCTGACACCACATCTGTCATGTCCAGCTGTTTTCACATTCTATTACACTTGGAGGGTCACACCCTGACACCACATGTTGTGTCCAGCTTTTTTCACAGTCTATTACACTTGGAGGGTCACACCCGGACACCACATGTTGTGTCCAGCTGTTTTCACAGTCTATTACACTTGGAGGGTCACACCCTGACACCACATGTTGTGTCCAGCTGTTTTCACAGTCTATTACAGTTGGAGGGTCACACCCTGACACCACATGTCATGTCCAGCTGATTTCACAGTCTATTACACATGGAGGGTCACACCCTGACACCACATGTCATGTCCAGCTGTTTTCAGTCTATTACACATGGAGGGTTACACCCTGACACCACATGTCATGTCCAGCTGTTTTCACAGTCTATTACACTTGGAGGGTCACACCCTGACACCACATGTCATATCCAGCTGTTTTCACAGTCTATTACACTTGGAGGGTCACACCCTGACACCACATCTGTCATGTCCAGCTGTTTTCACAGTCTATTACACTTGGAGGGTCACACCCTGACACCACATGTCATGTCCAGCTGTTTTCACAGTCTATTACACCTGGAGGGTCACACCCTGACACAGCATCTATTGTGTCCAGCTGTTCTCACAGTCTATTACACTTGGAGGGTCACACCCTGACACCACATGTGTCCAGCTGTTTTCACAGTCTATAACACTTGGACGGTCACAACCTGACACCACATGTCATGTCCAGCTGTTTTCACAGTCTATTACACTTGGAGGGTCACACCCTGACACCACATCTGTCATGTCCAGCTGTTTTCACAGTCTATTACACTTGGAGGGTCACACCCTGACACCACATGTCATGTCCAGCTGTTTTCACAGTCTATTACACTTGGAGGGTCACACCCTGACACCACATCTGTCATGTCCAGCTGTTTTCACATTATATTACACATGGAGGGTCACACCCTGACACCACATCTGTCATGTCCAGCTGTTTTCACATTCTATTACACATGGAGGGTCACATCCTGACACCACATGTCATGTCCAGCTGTTTTCACAGTCTATTACACTTGGAGGGTTACACCCTGACACCACATCTGTCATGTCCAGCTGTTTTCACAGTCTATTACACATGGAGGGTCACACCCTGACACCACATGTCATGTCCAGCTGTTCTCACAGTCTATTACACTTGGAGGGTCACACCCTGACACCACATGTCATGTCCAGCTGTTTTCACAGTCTATTACACATGGAGGGTCACACCCTGACACCACATGTGTCCAGCTGATTTCACAGTCTATTACACATGGAGGGTCACACCCTGACACCACATCTGTCCTATCCAGCTGTTTTCACAGTCTATTACACATGGAGGGTCACACCCTGACACCACATGTCATGTCCAGCTGTTTTCACAGTCTATTACACTTGGAGAGTCACACCCTGACACCACATGTGTCCAGCTGATTTCACAGTCTATTACACTTGGAGGGTCACACCCTGACACCACATGTTGTGTCCAGCTGATTTCACAGTCTATTACACATGGAGGGTCACACCCTGACACCACATGTTGTGTCCAGCTGTTTTCACAGTCTATTACACATGGAGGGTCACACCCTGACACCACATGTCATGTCCAGCTGTTCTCACAGTCTATTACACTTGGAGGGTTACACCCTGACACCACATCTGTCAAGTCCAGCTGTTTTCACAGTCTATTACACATGGAGGGTCACACCCTGACACCACATGTTGTGTCGAGCTGATTTCACAGTCTATTACACATGGAGGGTTACACCCTGACACCACATGTGTCCTATCCAGCTGTTTTCACATTCTATTACACATGGAGGGTCACACCCTAACACCACACGTTGTGTCCAGCTGTTTTCACAGTCTATTACACATGGAGGGTCACACCCTGACACCACATGTCATGTCCGGCTGATTTCACAGTCTATTACACATGGAGGGTCACACCCTGACACCACATCTGTCGTGTCCAGCTGTTTTCACAGTCTATTACACTTGGAGAGCCACACCCTGACACCACATGTCATGTCCAGCTGTTTTCAGAGTCTATTACACTTGGAGGGTCACACACTGACACCACATCTGTCCTATCCAGCTGTTTTCACAGTCTATTACATGTGGAGGGTCACACCCTGACACCACATGTCATGTCCGGCTGATTTCACAGTCTATTACACATGGAGGGTCACACCCTGACACCACATGTCATGTCCAGCTGTTTCACAGTCTATTACACATGGAGGATCACACCCTGACACCACATCTCATGTCCGGCTGATTTCACAGTCTATTACACATGGAGGGTCACACCCTGACACCACATCTGTCCTATCCAGCTGTTTTCACAGTCTATTACACGTGGAGGGTCACACCCTGACACCACATGTCATGTCCGGCTGTTTTCACAGTCTATTACACTTGGAGGGTCACACCCTGACACCACATGTTGTGTCGAGCTGTTTTCACAGTCTATTACACATGGAGAGTCACACCCTGACACCACATCTGTCATGTCCAGCTGTTTTCACAGTCTATTACACTTGGAGGGTCACACCCTGACACCACATGTTGTGTTGAGCTGTTTTCACAGTCTATTACACATGGAGGGTCACACCCTGACACCACATGTTGTGTCGAGCTGTTTTCACAGTCTATTACACATGGAGAGTCACACCCTGACACCACATCTGTCATGTCCAGCTGTTTTCACAGTCTATTACAATTGGAGGGTCACACCCTGACACCACATGTCGTGTTGAGCTGTTTTCACAGTCTATTACACATGGAGGATCACACCCTGACACCACATGTTGTGTCCAGCTGTTTTCACAGTCTATTACACATGGAGGGTCACACACTGACACCACATGTGTCCAGCTGTTTTCACAGTCTATTACACTTGGAGAGCCACACCCTGACACCACATGTCATGTCCAGCTGTTTTCACAGTTTATTACACATGGAGGGTCACACCCTGACACCACATCTGTCCTATCCAGCTGTTTTCACAGTCTATTACACTTGGAGGGTCACACCCTGACACCACATGTCATGTCCAGCTGTTTTCACAGTCTATTACACTTGGAGGGTCACACCCTGACACCACATGTCATGTCCAGCTGTTTTCACAGTCTATTACACTTGGAGGGTCACACCCTGACACCACATCTGTCATGTCCAGCTGTTTTCACAGTCTATTACACTTGGAGGGTCACACTCCGACACCACATCTGTCATGTCCAGCTGTTTTCACAGTCTATTACACATGGAGGGTCACACACTGACACCACATGTCATGTCCAGCTGTTTTCACAGTCTATTACACATGGAGGGTCACACCCTGACACCACATGTTGTGTCCAGCTGTTTTCACAGTCTATTACACTTGGAGGGTCACACCCTGACACCACATGTCATGTCCAGCTGTTTTCACAGTCTATTACACTTGGAGGGTCACACCCTGACACCACATGTTGTGTCCAGCTGTTTTCACAGTCTATTACACATGGAGGGTCACACCCTGACACCACATCTATTGTGTCCAGCTGTTTTCACAGTCTATTACACTTGGAGCGTCACACCATGACACCACATCTATTGTGTCCAGCTGATTTCACAGTCTATTACACTTGGAGGGTCACACCCTGACACCACATCTGTCATGTCCAGCTGTTTTCACAGTCTATTACACTTGGAGGGTCACACCCTGACACCACATCTGTCATGTCCAGCTGATTTCACAGTCTATTACACATGGAGGGTCACACCCAGGCACCACATGTCATGTCCAGCTGTTTTCACAGTCTATTACACTTGGAGGGTCACACCCTGACACCACATCTGTCATGTCCAGCTGATTTCACAGTCTATTACACTTGGAGGGTCACACCCTGACACCACATGTCATGTCCAGCTGTTTTCACAGTCTATTACACTTGGAGGGTCACACCCTGACACCACATCTGTCATGTCCAGCTGTTTTCACAGTCTATTACACTTGGAGGGTCACACTCCGACACCACATCTGTCATGTCCAGCTGTTTTCACAGTCTATTACACATGGAGGGTCACACACTGACACCACATGTCATGTCCAGCTGTTTTCACAGTCTATTACACATGGAGGGTCACACCCTGACACCACATGTTGTGTCCAGCTGTTTTCACAGTCTATTACACTTGGAGGGTCACACCCTGACACCACATGTCATGTCCAGCTGTTTTCACAGTCTATTACACTTGGAGGGTCACACCCTGACACCACATGTTGTGTCCAGCTGTTTTCACAGTCTATTACACATGGAGGGTCACACCCTGACACCACATCTATTGTGTCCAGCTGTTTTCACAGTCTATTACACTTGGAGCGTCACACCATGACACCACATCTATTGTGTCCAGCTGATTTCACAGTCTATTACACTTGGAGGGTCACACCCTGACACCACATCTGTCATGTCCAGCTGTTTTCACAGTCTATTACACTTGGAGGGTCACACCCTGACACCACATCTGTCATGTCCAGCTGATTTCACAGTCTATTACACATGGAGGGTCACACCCAGGCACCACATGTCATGTCCAGCTGTTTTCACAGTCTATTACACTTGGAGGGTCACACCCTGACACCACATCTGTCATGTCCAGCTGATTTCACAGTCTATTACACTTGGAGGGTCACACCCTGACACCACATCTGTCATGTCCAGCTGTTTTCACAGTCTATTACACTTGGAGGGTCACACCCTGACACCACATCTGTCATGTCCAGCTGATTTCACAGTCTATTACACTTGGAGGGTCACACCCTGACACCACATCTGTCATGTCCAGCTGTTTTCACAGTCTATTACACTTGGAGGGTCACACCCTGACACCACATCTGTCATGTCCAGCTGATTTCACAGTCTATTACACATGGAGGGTCACACCCTGACACCACATGTTGTGTCCAGCTGATTTCACAGTCTATTACACTTGGAGGGTCACACCCTGACACCACATCTGTCATGTCCAGCTGATTTCACAGTCTATTACACATGGAGGGTCACACCCAGGCACCACATGTCGTGTCCAGCTGTTTTCACAGTCTATTACACTTGGAGGGTCACACCCTGACACAACATGTCGTGTCCAGCTGTTTTCACAGTCTATTACACTTGGAGGGTCACACCCTGACACCACTTGTCATGTCCAGCTGATTTCACAGTCTATTACACATGGAGGGTCACACCCAGACACCACATGTCGTGTCCAGCTGTTTTCACAGTCTATTACACTTTGAGGGTCACACCCTGACACCACATGTCGTGTCCAGCTGTTTTCACAGTCTATTACACTTGGAGGGTCACACCCTGACACCACATGTTGTGTCCAGCTGTTTTCACAGTCTATTACACATGGAGAGTCACACCCTGACACCACATGTCATGTCCAGCTGTTTTCACAGTCTATTACACTTGGAGGGTCACACCCTGACACCACATCTATTGTGTCCAGCTGTTTTCACAGTCTATTACACTTGGAGGGTCACACCCTGACACCACATCTATTGTGTCCAGCTGTTTTCACAGTCTATTACACTTGGAGGGTCACACCATGACACCACATCTATTGTGTCCAGCTGTTTTCACAGTCTATTACACTTGGAGGGTCACACTCCGACACCACATCTGTCATGTCCAGCTGTTTTCACAGTCTATTACACATGGAGGGTCACACCCTGACACCACATGTTGTGTCCAGCTGTTTTCACAGTCTATTACACTTGGAGGGTCACACCCTGACACCACATGTCATGTCCAGCTGTTTTCACAGTCTATTACACTTGGAGGGTCACACCCTGACACCACATCTGTCATGTCCAGCTGTTTTCACAGTCTATTACACATGGAGGGTCACACCCTGACACCACATCTGTCATGTCCAGCTGATTTCACAGTCTATTACACTTGGAGGGTCACACCCTGACACCACATCTATTGTGTCCAGCTGTTTTCACAGTCTATTACACATGGAGGGTCACACCCTGACACCACATCTATTGTGTCCAGCTGTTTTCACAGTCTATTACACTTGGAGAGTCACACCCTGACACCACATCTGTCATGTCCAGCTGTTTTCACAGTCTATTACACTTGGAGAGTCACACCATGACACCACATCTATTGTGTCCAGCTGTTTTCACAGTCTATTACACTTGGAGGGTCAGACCCTGACACCACATCTGTCATGTCCAGCTGTTTTCACAGTCTATTACACTTGGAGGGTCACACCCTGACACCACATCTGTTGTGTCCAGCTGTTTTCACAGTCTATTACACTTGGAGGGTCAGACCCTGACACCACATCTGTCATGTCCAGCTGTTTTCACAGTCTATTACACTTGGAGGGTCACACCATGACACCACATCTATTGTGTCCAGCTGTTTTCACAGTCTATTACACTTGGAGGTTCACACCCTGACACCACATCTGTCATGTCCAGCTGTTTTCACAGTCTATTACACTTGGAGGGTCACACCCTGACACCACATCTATTGTGTCCAGCTGTTTTCACAGTCTATTACACTTGGAGGGTCACACCCTGACACCACATCTATTGTGTCCAGCTGTTTTCACAGTCTATTACACTTGGAGGGTCACACCATGACACCACATCTATTGTGTCCAGCTGTTTTCACAGTCTATTACACTTGGAGGGTCACACCATGACACCACATCTATTGTGTCAACTGATTTCACAGTCTATTACACATGGAGGGTCACACCCAGGCACCACATGTTGTGTTCAGCTGTTTTCACAGTCTATTACACTTGGAGGGTCACACCCTGACACCACATGTCGTGTCCAGCTGTTTTCACAGTCTATTACACTTGGAGGGTCACACCCTGACACCACATGTCATGTCCAGCTGATTTCACAGTCTATTACACATGGAGGGTCACACCCAGACACCACATGTCGTGTCCAGCTGTTTTCACAGTCTATTACACTTGGAGGGTCACACCCTGACACCACATGTTGTGTCCAGCTGTTTTCACAGTCTATTACACTTGGAGGGTCACACCCTGACACCACATGTTGTGTCCAGCTGTTTTCACAGTCTTTTACACATGGAGAGTCACACCCTGACACCACATGTCATGTCCAGCTGTTTTCACAGTCTATTACACATGGAGGGTCACACCCTGACACCACATGTTGTGTCCAGCTGATTTCACAGTCTATTACACTTGGAGGGTCACACCCTGACACCACATGTTGTGTCGAGCTGTTTTCACAGTCTATTACACATGGAGGGTCACACCCTGACACCACATGTCATGTCCAGCTGTTTTCACAGTCTATTACACATGGAGGGTCACACCCAGACACCACATGTTGTGTCCAGCTGTTTTCACAGTCTATTACACTTGGAGGGTCACACCCTGACACCACATGTCGTGTCCAGCTGTTTTCACAGTCTATTACACTTGGAGGGTCACACCCTGACACTACATCTGTCATGTCCAGCTGATTTCACAGTCTATTACACTTGGAGGGTCACACCCTGACACCACATGTCGTGTCCAGCTGTTTTCACAGTCTATTACACTTGGAGGGTCACACCCTGACACCACATGTCGTGTCCAGCTGTTTTCACAGTCTATTACACTTGGAGGGTCACACCCTGACACCACATGTCGTGTCCAGCTGTTTTCACAGTCTATTACACTTGGAGGTACTTAATGTACTGATTTTGATAAATAGGCACTTGGAAATGAAAGTAAATAAACATAAAACTTCTTTTAAGATAATATTAAGTAATTACAAGTAAGTAATAACTGTTTACAGAATTTGTAAAGGGATAACCTACATACAAAGGGATTAACAGATTAACCATTGCATTCCCTTAAAAATCTGAAGTGTTTCTGTATGGTTCAAAACATATTTAAGTAAGATTTTTCCTTTACATATGCAAGAAAAAGTTAAAAGAACAAAATGGGAAAGAAATCGATAACACCACAACAACACTGAAGTAACATGTTTATAAGAAAACAAATAAAAAGCTATAAACAGAGTAAAAAGAATGAATATAAATTAAATATAAGTCTTTAAAAAACTCTACACAGCTTTGCATTTTAAGCTTGAATTGATCAGGTGTAGTCAAAATGTGTAGATCCAGAAGAGCCAGTTTTGACTGTCAAATCAGAATCTGCTGTATTTGCTACCTAGTCTTATCAGCAGAATTTTGTTACCTATTGCATTAGTTATAAGTAGACGAGTTTTAGGTTTTTAGCTACATTTTTCAAAGAAAAGCAAGTGGAGGTCTTGTCACCCTCATATTGACCTCATGTTGGTTAACCTTTTTGTTTATGTCCATTTCTCTAAAATATATTCAATGCAAACTTGGAATTCTTGTTAAAAATCATCAGCATAACTCATGTCAATAGTAATGATGACCCTACAATTAAATTCACCACAGTAATGTGCCTTTTTGACATCTTTTGTGTCCAGTAAGACTTTAATTAGTTTAAAACTATTTATTTATTGTCGAATGGGAAACAACTTCTCTCAGCTTATTTTAATCCCTCTCGACTGCCCTCTGTCTGGGTAGAAACAATACTCGGGTACTGAGTACCTGGAGCAGTGTGCAGTAAATAGTCTTGCTCAAGGACTAACATTACATGGTCAGTTTCAGGTTTCGAAACCGGGACCCTCTGATCTGGAGTCCAACATCTTAACTACTAGACCATGGATGCCCAAATGATTTTGTTGAAGTTAGTAACAGCTTAAATAATATTATCCAGCACTGAGAAAGGTGGTGTGTACTGTTTAACATGCACTGGGGACAGTGCAGGAACTTCCAATCGCTGTGTAAGAATTATTTATCAGTTATATTATTATATTATATATATATATATATTTATTTATTTCCTTATTTATTTATACATATAGTCAATTTCAAATTAGTTTTGCAGGCTCATACAATATCGACTATAAAAAGCGGATTTACATTAAAAATTAACGAATGAAAAGTAATGTTTATATTCAATTTACCTGTTGTGTCAAAACTTTGGAAACCATTTTGCTCATTGACCCAGTGAGGAGTCCTCATTTAAAAAAAAAAGAGTTAAGGTTATATCCCCTGCAGGTAGTATTTTTTATATACATCATAAACGAAGTATTTCAAAAAAAAAATTAATAATTTAATTATTTTTATCTCATTTCTTAAGAACTTTTGCTCATTCTCGTCTCATTTAATAATATACAATGTAATACATTCATATATGTAAGCTGCAATCTAGACCACTTTCAAATAGTTAAAAAAGAAGGAATTATTGTTTTTCTATAGCAACTAGATATTTTCCCACAAAAGAAGGAATAAATCTATATTGACAGTTAAATTAATGTAACATTATCAACAAAAATATTCAAATAAACATATTCTCTATCAGAGGCCTCATAGAAATTTGTGGCACATAATTTTATGATCTTATTCAAACTTGTACCATTTTAAAACGTGCAGCAGAAACAGTGGTGTTGTTTTTAATAAACAAACCTTTTGTGGCACATGGAATTAGTTTGCTATTGGTTTTCAGTAAATATCTGCATTTAATAAGCTTTATTTACCTACATTGGAAACTATTGGAGATCAGATACTGCAATATAAATGTTCAATAAAAGAATGCAAACTCTAATCTGGGGAATAGAAAATTTAGAAATCCAACTTATTTCTCTTGAATTTTTTAATTATATTAAAATCAATGAACTAATTCTTCATCTATCATATATTACAAGCAAATAACATCCAATCTAAAACATAATCTACAATTTTTTATAAAATATGAACCATCTTAAACAACAAACCAAAAGCAATAAAACAAAACAGGACATAAACATGTTCCAATTTTATCACATGAATTGTTAATTTTTATACATGTATATAATCACTTTCATTAATCATAACACAAGTATTGACTTGCAATACAAATTTTGATCATTTTATGAATCATACTGTCACAAATACAATTACACGTATCTGCTATTTAATGTGACTAATTTCATAGTTATTTTATTAAAAATCAATTATGGATTTCTTCATATTTTGTTTTATTTACAGGTGACCTTCCTGCAAATAAATTGGCCTTTTTTAAACATTTTGAAAACTGTGCATAACACTAAGACAATATTTAATTTAACCAACTTTGAGCAACAAACTCAATACCTCTACATAATGGTTTTTATATATCATAATAAATATGATTATATAACTTTACTGGTAGGAATTTGATTAATCACAATAAGTGACATATTGATCATTAATACTACTTCTTCCCACATGGACAAATTAAAGAACTTCTTTTTATGCTTCTAACCTGCAGTAAATGGATGTTGATACCACCTGACAGGAGTCTACAATGAATGCCAAAATTGTACAAGTATCTCTTACTATATTAACAAGTAGAGATTTGTAAGAACAAATGGTTTAGTCCATCTTCAGGAGGGTACAAGCTTGAGAGCAGGATTCCATATTGTAAGCACTGCTATGAATGAGGACACAATTCCAAACAGTCCTTGCTTTTGTGGTGACAATTTCAACACACCAAGTGTGCTCAAAGGAATGGTCAAATCAAACAGGTTCTTAACTGAGTCCAGTACAAGAGGCATGTTCTCCTTCAAGATTGTCGGAAGGTCCTTTGTCCGAACCAAGACATCTTTATGGTTCCTGTTCCCATTATGATAACTGCTGCGACTGTTTTTCATCACAAAACTCTTATACTCATCCACTGCCACCACATACACACTATATATGTCTCTGATTACATTCAGAACAAGGGTGGCCAGGTAAAATCGAGACGAAATTTCTGACCAATACTGCTTATTCAGCTTTAAAGCACCAACATTGTTTAACCAAAGAAAGTGGTCAAACAGTAAATACAGGGCCTGGTTGATCTTTGACAGGGTCAAGGTAAGTCGAAGCACAGCATCCTTCAGATGAATGCTTCGCATGGCACCTTGGATGAAATCCAGACTCTTGCCAAATCGTAACACTGGAAATAGGAATCATAACCAAGATTGCATTTAAAAAACATCCAATATTATGAATATATGTACCGGTAAGTAAAATTACCTCCAGATGCACAAGGTTGCTTTTAAATTGTCATTTTTTATTTTAATTTTATGTCTTTTCAACATTAAATGTCAATAAACAACATCTTACTAGTGTGTTTCTTTCATGTTGTTTTAGTTTTTATATGAATGTTTTACTTTTAGCCAAGTCAACAAATACAGTATGTCATTATATACTTTCTAAATCATGACCTGGGCTAAATTACTGATAATTATAATAGCTACAAAACTGTACAACTAGTTGTTTCAATATGTGAGGACTACTCTGTAACTTACATTTCCTGGTCATGCTGAAAGCATTCTCAATGTTTTTCAGGGTCTGCACCAGTTCTGGCAGGTTCTTGGTTTCATATCTGCCCCAGGCCAGACGACATGTGTACTGGAGCAGTCTGGGAAATAAGAAATGTAAGAAAAATATACAAGACTATTGTAATGCTGGCCAGGGGTCACCTATTGTCACCCATGGTATGGACTATTCGACCCAACGACTATTCAACCCCTACCTGTTCCAGGCGACAATTCATCCCCTCGACTATTCGACCCCAGCTGAAAAAATTAAGGTGACTATTTGACCCCAATATAGTTATATGGCTGTATGTTGTTTAACAGAACAGAACAATTCTGTTGTTTAATGTTTTTTTCGTTTTATATGATATGTTATTTGACTATGTTATGATAATAATAATTATATATGTCAGGATTGAATGTTTCTTATTTGTTTCTTCCATCTTTATTGATAATATTGTATATAACACCCGAATTACTTTTAAAATAACAAGTTTGGCAATATGATATTAAATCAGTGTGACAGAATGATCTTTGTATAAAATTAAAATATTATTTTGAGAATATTTTTAATTGTGTGTAATGTTTATTTAGATGCTAGTTATTTTATTTTAAAAGAACTTATTAGTAACCGGCGGCAATAGCTCAGGTGGAAGAGCATCGGCTTGCGGATCGGTAGTTGTGGGTTCAAACCCCAACCAGGTCAAACCATACACTTTAAAGTTGTTAGTAGTGGCTTCCCTCCTAACGTATAAGGGGACAGCATTATACCTGACTCGTCGGTGTCAGTTTAATGGACCGGCCAGGTTCAGTCCCAGGGCACCTCATAAGTGCCACTGTGCTTTAATGATAGAAATGTTGCTGCACAGTATCGGCAAAAATGCCGGCAAATCCCATCCCATCCCAACATTGGAAAAGGTGTTGTTATCGTCATAAAGAACAAATACCCTACAAACATACACGCCTGGTTAATAAAGTTTGCATGCTGGAGGGAATATTTTATACAAATGCTGTCAGACATGATGAAAAATATGGAACATGCCATGTTGATACAGATATAATACTGATAAGCGAATCTAATCCCTCCCACTTATTAGTAATGTCGCTTTGATTAATGTTGTTAAGACTTGTGCAGTTTGTGTTAAGTTTAATAATAATGCCGGTGCTAAGAATAATGAAATACTCAATGTTTAATTGAGAAATTGAACCTGTACAAATCTAATACAAGTTATAATTAATTAAAAAGAGTGTTACAAATAGCAACCTATTTCCTACTTTAACATGCCTTTTAATTCAACCCCCTAGCCATTTCAATCATAAGTCTCAAGTTACTATTGTATCAAAAATAACACTCAATATCGATACTTATATAATGACACATCAGTTACGATACTTCAAAAACAATAAAATGCAAAGACAAAAATACCATTATGCTAACATTTTACTAGGGTCTGGCCCCATGTACTAGGGGTCATATAGTTGTGGGGTTGAATTGTTGCCAGGGGTTGAATAGTCGCACCTTTTTACAGGTAGGGGTTGAATAATCATGGGGTCGAATAGTCGAGTGGTTGAATTGTCGCTAAGCATGTCACCCATCCATTCACCAGCCACACTAACTGTTGCTGAACTGATTTAATGAGCAACTTTGCAAGTCACTTAAACCAGGTCGCTAAAGCAATGTGGGTTTAAAGTGCTTATATTTCTACCAGTGTGATCCTTACACTATTTTTGAGGTAGTTACAATCTAGGTACCTAATATTTGACCCAGAAACTTGATAGTCGATTAGTACATTACAAATTGCTGAATATAATGCTATTTTGTGTTTCATTCTATATTTGTAAAGTAGTTATCTAAAATAACTGGACAGGTTAAAGATGTAAAAAAAAACAAAAAAACAACAAAAACATTTAAATCATATCTCATTGAATTTACGGTCTGTGTGCGACCAGTCAGAGGCTACATCCCAGGAGTGGCAGGACCAAATGGTTTTCTGTCTGTCCCAACTTTCCCAAATTTGTGTGATAAAATGTTATATTTACCTGCATATTTTATCACGTCCATTTGTCGTTCCATTAAATTTGATCACGTTTGTAATAAATTCAGAATCCATAATTAACTTTTATCATAAGCTGTCAAAAAAATACTGTCAAAATCTGTGCCGCATTATTGTTAGGTCAAAATGTAGATTGATACACGCACAGACTACTTCCTGATCATGCGAACTTTTAATTCTGACGGATTTTGTCGTTAAACTTCCATATGGACGAAAATTCCGAATGATTTGTTTTTGCTTCCGGTAACATGGCGGACATAGAAACGAAGTTTGTTCCAAAATAAAGGAAATACGAACATTTAAGGAAGCACTCACCACTAAAGAGCTTGTAATTTGAATATTTTTCTTATTTATTGAAAATAACTCTTTATATTGTTGTGTCAAAGCTTAAACTACGTAAGATGCCGGTGTATCTGAGAAAAAACGTTAGCTACACTCCACCGTCCATAGACAAGCTACCTCCGGAGTCAGAGGATGATTATGTCAATGACCCAGAACTACTTAAGGATGTTTTACCACAGCCTTATCGGATGATAGACAAAACGTTGACTGATTTGATAGACGAAACATGGGAAGTAATAGCCAAGAGAGAACAAGAGAGGCTCGAGGAAGCTAGAAGAGTAAAGCCCCCACAGTATGAATATGCTTTAAAACTTGAAGATCCAGTGCCAGGGTCACAGAAACCAGACAAGCAGGTAATATTCTATAGACCTACTGACAAATGCTGACATTGTTATCTTATAAACTGTGCATGTTTAAAGTCTATCTTTCACAAGATTGTTGGCATAGTGCTCTGATCCCAAAGGGGGATGCTATTGTAGCCAGGGAGAAGAGGACAGAAGAGGCATTAGAAAGAAAGCTGACAAAGTACCAGGTCCTGGTTTGTAGCTTGGTAAACAATACTCTTTCTAGTTGAGGTTGACAGACATATGATTATATCTTGGTCTCAAAGTGGGAGCCTCAGACTCCTAGAAAGGGAGATTGGGGTGCCAGGGATGGAGATTGCCATGAATGAGCATTAAGATGACCTTGTAACTTGTTTTTATCATTAATCTTAATAACTTCAGTGATTACATAACTTCTGTTAAATTATTTTAACTGAATTTTTAATATACCTAAGATGTTTTAGTTAATAATCCAATAGCATTGGCCTTTCCGATAACTAAGTTGTCTGCCCTTGAGTACTCTCCAGATGTGCATGCGAACTCGTGCTGATTTATATTCTGGGGTATAAGCAGAAGTTTTATTAGCGTCTATAACACAAACATACAGTGACATGGAAATTTAATTAAAGAAAGAAGAAAAATAAAAATCGAAATTGCCAAAGTATTGCTGCATATGTAAAGGTGTTTATTTTAGAAGGTGGTCAAAAACAGAACAGTTTCACTGCATAGATTTCCTCAAAACAAACGAGTATGGCACATTTGGATTCAGTGATGTCAGACAGTAATGAAGTTTTAAGCAGATTATATGTTTGTACTTTCATAATAACTGTAGAATTCAGATACCGCTTACAGTTAACATTAAAGACAATGTATTTATATATATCCTATCACAAACAACTGGGAACATTTCATTGTTTTCAGATCAATCTGATCTTTATCCTTTTCACACTTTTCTCTCTCCCTGATTAGCAACCCTTTGCCCAGAAGATCCTCCTTAGCAAAATCTACTTTTTTTTTAACTTGTAACCAAGGAAAAAATCGTAATATGAATAAAAATATATGAATGGTGACTATTTCTTAGTTTAAATGCAATGTTACTTCAAATAAAAATGTGTTTAAAATAAACAAGTTATAATCTAGATAATCAAATAAAATCTATACAAATACTGGAATGTTACACATTTATATTAAGTAATTAAAATGTGCGTGATTTTTCTTTCGTTATTTATAAAAAAAGAAAAGCATTAAAGCATATGTGAAGTTAATTAATTTTATATTTTAATGAAGCACGGCTGTTAGAAGGTTTTTATTGTTACTACTGATTGGCATACCTATTTTGTTGCCCATAATTTAATAAGGTTTTCACACTTATGACACTTTGGAGTATATAGTTATTTCTTTTTTTTTTACGCCATCTTTTTTTAATTAATCCCAAGAGGGTCAGGGGCAAGTAGCCTCCCTTTGAAACCAAGGGAAGAAACCAAGTTATCGGAAAGGCCAATGCATTGGCTTTAAGCTAGCAGCCAACAAAAAAAAACTCAGCCAAGCATGGTGTAAAAAAGTCAAGTGCCGATAACTCTAACTAATAAATGGGAAATGTTTCCAAAGTGATCTATATATAGTCCACAGTCAGTTTCAAATTTAAATGAAAACTTGTAAAATAATTATAAACTTATTAAGATGTTAAATTATAATAATGAATATGCAAGCACAAAAATAGCTAACTTAATTTGTGAGTGACAAACCAGTTTGGGTATTTTGATAATGATAAAGTATTAGCAAAAAAACAGAATTTTATACCATTGTCACCCAAACAAATTAAAGTTAAATTAATTAAGAATACAAAAAGATAATTCATTAATCATTAATTGAAATTAATGGCATATTAGTATTACTAAGTGTTGTACTATGAGTATGTGGTAAATGGATAACTGTCCTTTTTATCACATGCTAATTCAAAAAAAGCAAAAGAAGTTTCTACATTAAATAATGTATTGGTCTTTTGAGAATATAAAATAAAAATAGGCTAAATGATGAAAACAGGTTTGACTTGGTTTAAAACGGAAGATATGTTTTAAAAATGTGTATTGTTGGCATGATATTTACCATTCATGCATAAAATGAGATCGAATCAATTGTCAGGAAAACCATTTACTTTAATTGAAAATTATATTTGCAGGAAGAAGACCCATTTTCTTACATTTAGAAAGAACCATAATTCAAAATAAGGAAATGATTCAGTCTTCGGAAACTAGTTAAAGCCAAAGTAAGCTTAACATAATGTTGGAAAACTCTGGCATGTTTTACTATTTTTTTTTACCGCAGATTTGATGCAAGGTTCCAGTCTACACTCGTGACACTTGCTGAATTGTCTCCTATTCCTCTCCCGTCTCCCACTGCCCAGATAGTTGGCTAGAAGCTTGCTTATGTGACTTACATCATGTGTTATTTTTTGCAGGACAGCAGAAAATTTCCTAAATTGTATGCAACTAGTAAAAAGGTCTTACTCGGTATCCAAATCAATGATTGTTTAAGTAGCAAAAGCACAAATATACATGTTGATTATTTCAAGCTCTGCAAACATATTTGCTTCATACATTCATCTTTGTCATGCAAATTTGTTTTTGTGTTTATTTCATATCTTGTACATAATTTTATTTCCAACAATGTTAATTTCATGCAGCATAATGATAGATTTCGAGTCTAAATTGAGGATTCTTAGAGGAATAGAAACCACAGTCAAAGTTTAAGTGCTTGCATGTCCATTTTTCTATGTATTTATATACCCAAAAGTATCCCGTTCAATGGAAATCAGTGTACAATTTTGAAGTCATGTGGGTTTTTTTAGCACAGAATTTATGCTGGAAATGATTAACTAGACAGGACTAGATAAAAATTGAAGATGCTACATGTCATTATCCTAGGCTATGTTCTGATAGCACTATTATTGTACATTTAAAATTTCAATAATGACCACCAACGTTAGAAAATAGAATATGTGACAGTGATTAAGCATGATTTCCACCATCCGTAGACTTGGCAATGGCTTCTATGGCTTGTTTCAATAAATGTTTTGACTTGACTTGACATTAAATTGAAGTGGCTAAATTGTCAAATAAGGGATCCCAGTTTGTGATCACTGCCTTCTCGCAGCAGTAGGCGAGGCACATAAAAATTATCTTGGCCAATTAACACTACATATGCTTAATGATAGACAATGATCTGCTCTGATTAGCTGCACAAAGAAATGCATAGTTGCTTGTAACTTGCAATAGGTTGTAAAAGATAACATAGGCCAATTTTAATGTTGGTTTTCAGAATATAGCCCCAGCCATAAGTAAAGCCTCTGAACATGCAGCTAGTTGGTCACAACACTTCTATCATCTTTGACTTTATGCACTCAGACATTTTTTGACAGAACCACCACTTTCATGAATGTACCCAAGTGCCAACCCATAGAGCAAATTATCCTCTTCTGCATTGTCTTAAACCAAGCTGCAAAAACATGTACCTAGGATGGGGTTTCACCCATATGACCTCCTGTTCTAGAGTCAAAAGCTCTACTTCCTGAGCTACCTGGGCAAATATCTTCAAGGACAGCATGTGCACATTAACATGTGTACAATAATATTCTAGTGCTTCCCATCTTACATCCTTGCTTTTTATAGTGTATTTATAAATTGCTGAAACCATTCTTATGTCCACTTTTCAGTGCCTTGCCAATGCTGCCAGTATCTGCGGTTCATCTGATGGGAACTTTGTCTTTATTGGCCTACAGTGTGGTCTAACTGTCCTGGACTCCGCTTCACAACAATTCCTGGCATCATGGGAAGATGAACGAGCAGAGATCACATACATGAAGGTCTACACTCTCAGATCAGATGTCTGTCTTCTTGTCACTATTGATGATATGGGTCAGTAAATTGAGTATTTTCTTCTTTTGAAGTGACACTAACTTTTAAACAGAATAAATTACTGACTACTAGGTATTATGAATGAAAGGCATTTGTCTTATTAGAGATACTGCTGCAATACCAATTAATATTTAAACTCATTATGGTGGTGACATGGATAGAGCATTGGAATTTTTTTTCATGGGTTAAAGGTTTTACTTTGGACAATAAACTGTCAGTGTTCCACAGCTAAAGACCTTGTAGACTTTTTAAATTAAAATTTTCATTCCACTTAGTTATCATCCAGAGCAGGGCTTGGAGTGGTGTTTAGGGATCTAAACTAGCTGAGCACAAAAGATAAATAAACAGGAAAAATGCTCTTTTGAATATGTCATATTTATCAAAGATAATGTGTGCAGATGTTATTTGTTATACTGTGGGTTTTTTTCTTTCCATTTTAGGTGTTGGACGGCTGTTTGCATTTACCAACAACAAACTGTTTATGATAAGGGTATTAAATTCTAACCCTCAGGTAAATAAGACATCATCATCTCTCAATATGATCATTTCTTATTACATCAAGAACTTTTAAACAATACCTGGTTATCACTATTTCTGGTATAAAGTTCAACTTAGTTCATAAAAGCTGCTTTAATGATAAAACTATAACAAGTGTTGAGTCAACAAGGAATATTTTGAACAAACATCCAGGATTTGTTAGACATTTTTATTCTTGTATCACCAGTTTTAAGGATTGAAGGGCAAACCATGTTGTTCAGAATAAGATCATGCCAGTAATGATTTTTTACCAGATTACATAAAGGTTAAGGTATTTATCTTACACAGCCAAACTAAACGTAGACTCATTTTTATACTTACATTAACAAACACGTTCTTTAATTGTGTTTATCCTTCTCTACCATCAAATTCTTTGGTAGAACTACAAATTTGGAAATGGAGTAAAAATTAGATCAGCACAGTACGAATAGTAGAAAATAGATTAGTGCAGATTTTATTGTGTAGAGTACATCTACATCAGTACAGAGTTGATTGTGTAGAGTACATCTAGATCAGTGCAGAGTCGATTGTGTAAAGCACATCTAGATCAGTACAGAGTTGATAGTGTAGAGTACATCTACATCAGTACAGAGTTGATTGTGTAGAGTACATCAAGATCAGTACAGAGATGATTGTGTAGAGAACTAGATCAGTGCAGAGTTGACTGTAGAGTACATCTAGATCAATGCAGAGTTGATTGTGTGGAGTACTTCTAGATCCATGTAGAGTTGATTGTGTAGAGTACATCTAGATTGGTACAGAGTTGATTATGTAGATTACTTCTAGATTGGTACAGAGTTGATTGTGTAGAGTACATCAAGATTAGTACAGAGTTGATTGTGGATAGTACTTCTAGAACAGTGCAGAGTTAATTGTATAGAGTACATCTAGATTGGAACAGAGGTGATTATGTAGAGTACATCTAGATTGGTACAGAGTTGATTGTGTAGAGTACTTCTAGATCCATGTAGAGTTGATTGTATAGAGTACATCTAGATTGGTACAGAGTTGATTATGTAGAGTACATCTAGATTGGTACAGAGTTGATTGTATAGAGTACATCTAGACTGGTACAGAGTTGATTGTGTAGAGTACTTCTAGATCAGTGCAGAGTTGATTGTATAGAGTACATCTAGATCAGTGCAGGGTTGATTGTGTAGAGCACATCTAGGTCAGTGCAGAGATGATTGTGTAGAGCACATCTAGGTCAGTGCAGAGATTATTGTGTAGAGTACAACTAGGTCAGTGCAGAGATAATTGTGTAGAGCACATCTAGATCAGTACAGAGATGATTGTGTAGAGTACAACTAGGTTAGTGCAGAGTTGATTGTGTAGAGTACATCTAGGTCAGTGCAGAGATGATTGTGTAGAGTACATCTAAGTCAGTGCAGGGATGATTGTGTAGAGTACTACTAGGTCAGTACAGAGATGATTGTGTAGAGTACATCTAGGTCAGTGCAGAGATGATTGTATAGAGTACATCTAGATCAGTGCAGAGATGATTGTGTAGAGCACATCTAGACCAGTTCAGAGATGATTG
The DNA here is from genome assembly GCA_007844125.1 of Sinonovacula constricta. Lineage (NCBI taxonomy): Eukaryota > Metazoa > Mollusca > Bivalvia > Cardiida > Solecurtidae > Sinonovacula > Sinonovacula constricta. The sequence goes on from CM017559.1 coordinate 8,704,176, forward strand.
TGTGTAGTACATCTAGATCAGTGCAGAGATGGTTGTGTAGAGTACATCTAGATCAGTACAGAGTTGATTGTGTAAAGTACATCTAGGTCAGTGCAGAGATGGTTGTGTAGAGCACATCTAGACCAGTTCAGAGATGATTGTGTAGAGCACATCTAGACCAGTTCAGAGATGATTGTGTAGAGCACATCTAGACCAGTTCAGAGATGATTGCGTAGAGTACATCTAGATCAGTACAGAGTTGATTGTGTAAAGTACATCTAGGTCAGTGCAGAGATGATTGTGTAGAGCACATCTAGATCAGTGCAGAGATGATTGTGTAGAGTACATCTAGGTCAGTGCAGGGATGATTGTGTAGAGTACTACTAGGTCAGTACAGAGATGATTGTGTAGAGTACATCTAGATCAGTACAGACAAGGTTGTGTAGAGTACAACTAGGTCAGTGCAGAGATGATTGTGTGTAGTACATCTAGGTCAGTACAGAGTTGATTGTGTAGAGTACAACAACATCAGTACAGAGTTGATTGTGTAGAGTACATCTAGATCAGTGCGGAGATGATTGTGTAGAGCACATCTAGGTCAGTACAGAGTTGATTGTGTAGAGTACATCTAGGTCAGTACAGAGTTGATTGTGTAGAGCACAACTAGGTCAGTGCAGAGATGATTGTGTAGAGTACATCTAGGTCAGTACAGAGTTGATTGTGTAGAGTGCATCTAGGTCAGTGCAGAGATGATCGTGTAGAGAACATCTAGATCAGTGCAGAGATGATTGTGTAGAGTACAACTAGGTCAGTGCAGAGATGATTGTGTAGAGCACATCTAGGTCAGTACAGAGATGATTGTGTAGAGCACATCTAGATTAGTGCAGAGATGATTGTGTAGAGCACATCTAGGTCAGTGCAGAGATGATTGTGTAGAGCACATCTAGATCAGTGCAGAGATTATTGTGTAGAGTGCATCTAGGTCAGTGCAGAGATGATTGTGTAGAGTACAACTAGGTCAGTGCAGAGATGATTGTGTAGAGTACAACTAGGTCAGTGCAGAGACAATTGTGTAGAGAATATCTAGGTCAGTGCAGAGATGATTGTGTAGAGCACATATAGATTAGTTCAGAGATAATTGTGTAGAGTACAACTAGACCGGTACAGAGTTGATGGTGTAAAGCACATCTAGGTCAGTGCAGAGATAATTGTGTAGAGTACAACTAGACTGGTACTGAGTTGATGGTGTAGAGCACATCTAGGTCAGCGCAGAGACAATTGTGTAGAGTACAACTAGATCGGTACAGAGATGATTGTGTAGAGTCTTTCTAGATACATACAGAGTTGATTGTGTACAGTACATCTAGATCAGTACAGAGTTAAATGTCAAGAACTAGATCAGTGCAGATTTGATTGTTTAAAATATCACAAGATCAGTGCAGTGTTGATTGTTTTAAGTCCATCTAGTGCAGATTTAATTTTATAGTGAACTAGATCAGTGCAGAGATGATTGTGGCAAGTACATCTACATCAGTACAGAGTTGATAGTGTAGAGAACTAAATCAGTGTAGATTTTATTTTGTAGAGAACTAGATTAGTGCAGAGTTGATTGTATAGGGTAAATCTCGATCAGTTAAGTGTTGATTGTGTAGAGTACATCTAGTCAGTGCAGATTTAATTTTATAGTGAACTAGATCAGTGCAGATTTGATTGTGTAGTGTATGACCAGATCAGTGTAGATTTTTACAGAAACAGCAAAATACTTGTTTTGCAGGATTCAGACAATAAGACATTGGTTAGCAAGCTGGAGGCTTCAAGAGAGGGAGACTATTTAGGCATGGTCATGGAAAGTAAGTGCATTACCTCCCTTTAATTATCAATATTTTTCTTTCTTATGAGATTAAACTGCATATCAATTTAACAACAGATATATCATGTACATTTTTAATATATATTTCTTAATTATTACATATTAAATAATTTGTATGGATGACTCTTGCTGAAAGAGATCAACAGGGAGTTTGGTTTGGGAATTACATGCCATAAAATAATAATAAAACACTGTTTTACCCTTTTTATTATTGATAATAATACAAATTTCTTATATAATAGTCAAATAATATATGCATCAGTAAATACAGTCTAACTTGTACTAGCAGTCGCGTGTTAAGAGCGGCCATTTTGGTGTAAGCGGTCACTTCAATTCCCCCCGAGCTATTTCTTCTTTAATTTTGTTGTAATAAGCAGTCGTTTGTGTTCTGCGGCCAGCAGTCACCTTCAAACGAAATAATTCTTCCTTAATTGACCCTCAATCAATGGCCAATCAGCAGTCGTCAGTCAATAGACGTGTGAACGCTTATCCTCTTCACCCCGCCCACTACACAGTCAACAAAGACGGGCCCGGAAATCATCAAGGATGTCAATGTGCTCCAGGCTATTCACTGGATAGACCGAGCATGGAGAGAAACAGAGATCTCAACAATCGAGAAGTGCTTTACAAGATGTGGTTTCAATAACAAAGCCCCTGAGAGCCAGGACACACCCATCAAGGTTGATGTTGACGAGCTGCCACTGGCCCTACACAAGATGGCTAGAGAGGTCTTTGATTGCGACATTCAGGACCACATAAACATTGATGCACATTTTGCCACATGCAACAACGACATGAGTGATTGGGACAAACCAGCAACTGAGCTGATGGAAGCATCACATGAAACAACGACAAATGAAGACATGACGGCAGAGGAAGAGAGCGTACCAGCAAAGAAGAATGTCATCAATATCACCGAAGCCAGTTTGTACCTTGACAAGATCAAGGAGTTTGCCTTGATGAAAGGACAATCGAATCTTCTGGAAAGTGCATTAGACATGGAAGACATTATCAGTAGCATGAAGTTAACCAGTGCTGTTAAACAGACAACAATAAGTGACTTCTTCCAGAGAAAGTAAATGTGACAAATGTCATAAATGTGCTTCTGTTTACAAACAGCTCAGCTGATATTAGTTTAAATTATGCTAGATGTATATACATGTATTTAAGTTGTTTAATCATACAGTCTTTTTCAGAGTAAATGATACCTTGTTATTTATTGATGTTTCCTATTACATGTTTATTAATGCTTTATTGTTTAATTATGACATGCATTAAAATGTTGCATTTACTTTGACTTTCTTTTTTTTTCTTTTTAATATACATTTAAGTACACCTAAATCAATCTTTTTAATAAAATACATGCACATGTAGTTTAAAATTTAAAAATAACATGTAGGAGTACTTAATTAGATTGCATTTCTTGTAGTCTCCAAAGGGATGTTTTATATTAAGCAGCCAACTTGTCTTAAGCAGCCAATTTTCGTCAATCCCTTGGGTGGCTGCTTAATACAAGTTTGACTGTAGTCTCTACCCTATTTTGGTGACAAGAAACGTAGATAAAATGAATTGCCCATATTATGTAGAATATAGTTTGACTCAACTCTTTTACTGAGATCTCCAGCTTGGTTCAACCTGGAGGGTTTCAATCTTTTATGCTCAGGACCCTCCTCTCATGAATGGCAGACTGATTATGATAAAGGCACTACCTCAGAGTAAAGACCTACAGCTCTCTTGCTCTCGTTTTGCTCAATAGCTGACAGGATGTAGTCGTTGCTGCCTTACCAGGGCTATAAGCTGAGGATTTTCTTTCCAACAGTGTTCAAGGAGCTCAATATCTGCAACACAGATTGGGCAGAGAATTCATGGCAACTAACTTCATTTGGGTAAAGCCATGTCTTCAATCCTTGTTCCTTACAGGATTTCTGGAGGTCTGTGTATTTAAGCCATTTGGGTCTTGTTTTCCAGCACAGTGAATTAAACCTTGCAATCTTCCTGGTTCTTGAATACCACAAAACGATGTCTGAGCAAAGTGCTGTCTGGCAGACTATCTATGAAAAAACAACTTCGTGCCCAAATCTGCTCTTATTCCCAATCACTTTCTGGCACCAGGATGCCAGAGGCTCTCTTGGCTAATGAGGCTTGCCTACCAGGAGGCACAAATGGGACATGTTGGGTCCATCTTTGGTCTCATTTTTCATCTATCTTTTTCAAGAGTGTCTGCCAATACCCTAAGGAATGGATCACACCTCCACCTGTGTATCCTTTGCTTCAGTACAACATTGCATGATGACAGAATGTACCCATTCTCTTGCATTATGGTTACACAGGCTTGTTCACAAGTTCCCATCAGTGTTAGTTGGCTGGGGATGGTAACTTCCAGGTCTCATTCCAGGTTAATTTCTCTTCTGGAAGTGTCCACCTTAACTATGTCCCTTGCTGCCTGAACTGTGTGGCTGTGTCCTCTTTAGTTTTTTCTTCCTCAGACCTGACCTCTTTCTAAACTATCTGCCTCCTCTCAACAGGACTAGCTGCCTTCCACTGGGTTTGGATTGTCATTTCCAAGCCCTGATGTCCTGTGCATGTTGCTCCCATGATATCCTTTTAGCTCACACTGGATGTTTCTTTAGCCAGACTTGGTGTCTGTTCTGGTAACTATGCCTGCTTACCTGACTGTCTAATCATGGGAGTCTTGTTGCCTCACCAGTAGATGGGCTTTTGTCACCTGGAATATCTCTGTTGTGGATTTCATTGGTAGTTGTTAATGTTTGATGGGACTATAGTGTCCAAGACACGTGAAGCACTACTGAACTCCAAACCAGCATATTCGACTCTTGTCAATAGTTTTCTCACTGTCTTCTACTAGTTGGGATCTCTTAGACAGCCAATGGCAAGGTCAGAAGAGGTGGTTGCCCATAATGGTAAAGACAAGCTTTGAATTTGCAAGGAATTCTCTCTTGTTAATTGCACCCAGACCGGCTTCCACCTGCAGTCATAGATCTTAAATGTGACTTGTCCCTCAAGCTTGAATCAAACCTCTTGGCAGTCACATATTGTGGAAATCCCTTCTCGAACCTTGACATGACAAGGTCACTTTGGTATCACTATGGCCCAACTCTCTGCTTTGTTTGTACTTAAGAAGCCTATTGCATTTTAAAATTATAACATACAAATGATTCCTGCTCTTTCAGACCCATCAAACAGGGATGTATGGCTGGAGGTACACAAACTGCCCAGAGACACGTGGCTCAGTGACCTTGACACAATAATGGCTGCTGTAAAGAAGAAGGAGGAGAAAAGTCAAGAGGCTCAAGAGGTACACAACTTTTTTAGTAGTAATTATGCTAACTTTGGTATTGGTGTTGTTAACCAATGAAATCTTTGTGTAAGGGACCTCTTGATATTGACCTAGAATTATTAAGCTGTTTCTACCTTGAGCTAAATAAGAATTCACCAAATGTAGCCCACCCTTTTTTAATACTGTATTTTGCACAATGTACCTTGCTGCTTTTAGGATACTAGCATGTGGGGAATATTCATTTTTGGAGGGAATATTATTACAAAATAATATTTATATTTAGGTCCTTTTTCCTAGCTCTATTCACATAACTGCCACTTCCCCACTGAAATATTTTACCCAAACAAACCACTTCCCCTAAAGCAGAAAAAAATAATCATTACTCCTGCTGTGAAAATTGTGTTTACACAATAAAGTCACATGCCTTTGTTTTTCCCATTCAGCAAGTCTATAAGTGAGACACATTTTTTCTTTTACTTTTACCTGTTAGGCATTTTTCTATCTCTTTTTTTGGAATCATATTACTTACTTTAGATATTGTCAGCCAAACTTAAACAACTGTTCTGTAATCTTTATTTTTTGAGGAATTAAAAGATATACATGCATCTTTCCTTCTTGTAAACAGAATTTTGACTCTAGGTTTCAAATGTTGAGAGTTAAAAACAGATTATGACGTCAGTCTTAACATTTGATCTGGTTTTGCTTCTATTGTTCAAAAAAAGATTATTTTAGGATTTACTGATCTAGCATAAGAATTATTTAAATGTCATATCTGATAGTTTGCCTAGAGCAAATCTTCATGCAACAATACCTTGTGGCATAATTTCATCTTTAACCTCATACATTAATCTAAGTATGATTTGGACACTATCTAAATTGCATGACAATACAAATCATGAATAAAATCGCTCTGTATGTTTATTTAATTTAAATACATAAGTAAGCATGATTGGGGTTTCTGCTAAAAAAAGACATCTACGTCAGATCGAGTAACCTGATGATGATAGAATGTAATCCTAAAAGTTAAGTGATCACATGGTCTTAATAGTTGAAAAATGGCTAAGTATGCAGCGTGGCTCAGATAGGAAATACATATTTGTGATGAAGAGTGGGGTGTTATGTGTGGCTCAGATAGGAAATACATATTTGTGATGACGAGTGGGGTGTTATGTGTGGCTCAGATAGGAAATACATGTTTGTGATGACGAGTGGGGTGTTATGTGTGGTTCAGATAGGAAATACATATTTGTGATGACGGGTGGGGTGTTATGTGTGGCTCAGATAGGAAATACATATTTGTGATGACGGGTGGGGTGTTATGTGTGGCTCAGATAGGAAATACATATTTGTGATGACGGGTGGGGTGTTATGTGTGGCTCAGATAGGAAATACATATTTGTGATGACGGATGGGGTGTTATGTGTGGCTCAGATAGGAAATACATTTTTGTGATGACGGGTGGGGTGTTATGTGTGGCTCAGATAGGAAATACATTTTTGTGATGACGGGTGGGGTGTTATGTGTGGCTCAGATAGGAAATACATATTTGTGATGATGGGTGGGGTGTTATGTGTGGCTCAGATAGGAAATACATATTTGTGATGACGGGTGGAGTGTTATGTGTGGCTCAGATAGGAAATACATATTTGTGATGACGAGTGGGGTGTTATGTGTGGCTCAGATAGGAAATACATATTTGTGATGATGGGTGGGGTGTTATGTGTGGCTCAGATAGGAAATACATATTTGTGATGATGGGTGGGGTGTTATGTGTGGCTCAGATAGGAAATACATATTTGTGATGACGAGTGGGGTGTTATGTGTGGCTCAGATAGGAAATACATATTTGTGATGACGAGTGGGGTGTTATGTGTGGCTCAGATAGGAAATACATATTTGTGATGACGAGTGGGGTGTTATGTGTGGCTCAGATAGGAAATACATATTTGCGATGACGAGTGGGGTGTTATGCTTCACTTTTCACATAGATATAGGGCATCCATAAAGAGCATTTTGTGTGTTTTCAATTAACAACAATTTATATGATTGTTTGACAAACAGAATTTTGGTCCAAACTGTCAGCTGGTTAACATTTTCTTTATTTAGTTCTACCCTAGCAAGTGCTTGCTGTGTTCATTAATAATTGCTTGTAATCATAGTGTGTTAAATTCTACCCACAACAAAAACAAAACTCCTTTTTTACCAAACCTGGTAGCATAATCAGCAGAGCGTCGGCTCCAGGTACAGGAGGGGGGCGTGACATACCAAAGACATTAAAAATCGTAGTTGTATAGCTCCATTGCTAATGCTCAATCACATGTAAGAGTAGTTCCATCACTGGTTGGGCAGTGTCAGGATAATGTGACTGGGTGTCACAGTGTTCAAGGCATACTATACACAATGAAGGCAGCACAATATTTCCTTCAAGTGGTAACCATCTCCAGATAACTGAAATACTGTTGGTGGGATGATAAACCCAATTAACAAACAAAACTCCTTATACAAAACCAATTTTATTCTCTACTACATATGTATTAATCAATCTAAGTATTTTTCTGTTCAGCCAGGTGACACTGAGTCTGTGGTGGCATCAGAGGTTGCAGGCAGTCAGGCTGATGCCCAGGAGGCCAATATAGGATCAGGACACTCAGGGGCACCACCACTAGACACAGCTGAAGGCTCCCAGGTGAGTCATAGATCATTACCTTGTAGACATTGTACAGTAAAACCTCCCTAAGATGACCCCCTTGTGGTCCTTTTTTAATGTGTTCTGGTTAGCAAGGTGGTCCTCTTATGGAGTTCATATATAATAATATTATATCTTTTAAAAGGAGAAATATTATATTGTATTAATGTTATCTACTGTACTCATTGTGTTATAGTTTATTTGTTTCGTCTTTCTGTAATAGGTTTTACTGTTGATTTTGTAGTATTAGAGTCATTTTTCACAACCTATGATCCAACATCAGTTTGTCAACATCAAACAAATCACAGCCCTAACTGACTTATTTACAATTACCATAAGTGAATTGGTAATGTCATAATTTGAAGTTGTAAAATGTGCAAACGATCTCTTTCACTTATGGTGTTGGCTGGCATGATCAACATATTAATGACATTGGAATTACTGGACCACCTGGTGCTGATTTTACTTTATATAAACCTGGGACCTATGTTATAATGTTAAGAGCTCAAATCTGAGAACTAGCCATTTTGAAACATGATGACATTGGTTAACATCTGAAAAATTCTGCAACTTTTATCAATCACATACAAGAAAATGATAATGGACTCAAGCTTAAAATTTAATTAATTTTTAATTTAATTTAAACACTTGTTTCTTCCAGCCTTAGAATCATGGTTATGTTTAGGATTCGTTTTCAAAGGTAGACTGTGGTCTTAATTTAACACATGGTTTTTGAGTTTTACTTATGTTATAAAACATTATATGAAACATATTCATGACCATTTCGATAATTTTGAAGTCTAACAGACAGAGTACTGGTTGTAGGATTTTTTCTGAAATGTTGCCTTAAGCCTTGTTACATCAAAAGTTAGGTCCAGACCCTAATTGCAGAACTTTTTCTCACGTGAGATTTTGCTACGTTGACTTAAAGAAAACTTCTTAAGGCAAATTCTTTTATGCATATTACATTAACTTTTAAAGGCTATGATACTAAAATATTAAAATTCAGTGTTAAAGATAGAATAAGTAAATTATGTGTAATAAAAAATAATGATTATTAGCAAAGTCTAACAGAGACATGCTACTGAATGTGGGATAATATTTTTAGAGTTATAGAATAATCTTTTAAAATTAAGAAACTAAATAAAACAATATATATATATATAACTTTTACATTTTTAATCTCATAATTTAATCCACATATCTCAGTGCTGCTAATTTTAGCTCACCTGAACATGAGATCAGTGTGTGTTATTGTGATCGGCCACCACTGTCTTCTGGCATTATGGGTCCGTCAACATTCTTTAAACAACATCTCTGATGAAACCGCTGGCCCAAAATGCAACTTAACTTCTGTTTCTTCTTGGGTGGCTCTTTATCAGAAGTGTTTAAGAAATTTGATCCATCAAAATACATGGCCATTTTCTTTATATGGCTGTGTAGTAAAAATGAAAATGAAATGGCTTGTCTAAGGATTGCTTGTGTACCACTGTACATGCATTACAATTAGTCTGGTCTGTTAGTGATATTCCTTGTGTACTATAACTTTATGTCTACTGCACTCAGGTGAGCAATATAGGGCCATCATGGCCCTCTTGTTTGTAACTATCTGGATCAAAACAATTGTGAAAAATTTCTCCCCAGTTTCTCACCGATAAATATAACTTATCAATAATGTTACACTGAGCTATGATTTTAACAAATTTAGACAAAAAAGACATGGTTCAGGTGAGAAATGTTAGATCTAAAAGTATTTTTAAGCAGTTAAGTTAGTGAAGGGTTTAAGATAATGTAGTAAGGCAAGGGTTACAGTGGGGGGTTATAGAAGGGCAAACAAGATTTATGGATGATTGATGTACGGCTCATAGCTTTAGTGAACTTTGATTATCGACATATTGTCTGCGACCTCACATACGCTTTTGTCCTCTGTGAACTTGTTCTCTGATGTCACAATAAACAACAACCCACATGTAATTACAGATTCAGTTGCAAAGCTCAATAACATCAAGCCGTTTGATAATTAAGAAGTAAAAAATCACTTGCCATTGGGAGAAAAGCTTAATTGAAATGTAATTGAAAATCTCTGTTAATGTTCATAAGCCATGATTAGATGTTATATTCTCCTGCAGGCTAAACGCAGTTCACGCGTCAGCTTCATGTCATCATTTGACAAGGGAAAAACACCCCGAGCGGTAATTTGATATTGCCAGACCTACCAGTTGCTAAATAAGATATTTTCTTTAGTTTTTGGTGAGCAAGTTCAGATTGATAGTGTATGTATTGTTGCCTTGCAAAAAAATAAACCTAACTTTTTTTAGTAAGATGTTCTGTAAATGTCTTTTTTAACCTTACAAAAAGTATAATCTGTACAGTTATTTATTTTTCAGCCATTTCTTTAAGGATTTATATTGATACATTTATGTCTTAAAAAAAGGAAGCTTTATTTAACTAGAAGTATCTTCATATGGCTTCAGAGACTTTCTTGCTCCTGAGTAAAATATGAAGTGATATTTTAGAATATAAATTGTTATAAAGTTAGGAAGAATAAGACTACCATGTGTGTTGACTGTGCTAGGACATGTTAGTAGTGCTTTAGTTTTGTGTGATTTTATGATATTACCAGGTTCAGAATAAGTTACAACTAGGGTTATATTCTGTCTTGTTAATACTAGTTTTATATGACCCTAGTTCAAGAATATGACAATTAGTCTATTGATTACATGAAATTGTTTACATGAAATCAACTTTTGTGTGTATATGTATAAACCTTATCTGTTTAGCTTAACAAACAACTGGTACAAATATTGGTCTGATGATAAATATATTTTTATGTTTATTCTGTATGCGTTTTATACTTATAAAGTCAATTGGATGAAAGTTTAGTAAATGCTTTTGGTTTATTACAAAACATGTAAGATATTGGTATATTAAGTTTATATACATAAAAAACACATTTAACATTCATTACACATAAAACCCAATAAAAACTTTACAAATCAAGTTAATTTAAAAAATACCATTTGATAGTTGTATTTTTGAAGACAATGTATAGGTGCAGTTTGTGCATAAAAGATGAACTGTTATGTTTAGTCCATTGGATCAAACTCGGCCAGATCCTTTCGATTTAACTCATACAACCCACGTAAAACTGAGCCGAAAGTGTCCACGAGGGTGAGATTATGCACCCGTTTGGAGGTCACGGGGTTACATATTGTTTCTGTAGTGTTAGGGAGGTTGGAGGTCATATGGTGAAGTAATGATTTACACACAATCTTGTCACATTACATGGTAAAGGTGTCACTTCTAAACCTGTTTTGGTCAAATATTATAAAGTAACTGAATTGTGAATTGAACAAAAAACAAACTATCTTAAGAAGATCATCAAAAAGTAGACTACCTTTCATGAAGACTTTTTTATTTATTTATTTTTTTTAATTTAAGATTAACAGTAATGTGTTCATTGTTTTATTTTTATTATTGTTACAAATGTAATAAGAATCAAACATTACAATAAAGTCAGATACTGTATGATGGCATGCTACAGTTCAATTAGTGGTATGAATATTTGCTTTGGGGCACCCCTGGCCTAGAGGTGGAGTCAGGGACTTGTAACTCCTCTGACTGCTCACTTCTCAGTTTGTGGGTTCGAGTCAAGCAAAGAACTTAATGTCAAAATGTCTTCCAGCTAACCTGTGGTGCACTGGTGGTTCTACCCAGATATATGTCTGTGGTCTTCCTCCACCAAAATAGCTGGACGTCACTATAATGACCTTAATTGTGTCATTGCAATATATTTCTAAAGACTAACACCAGTTTCCAAATTCCAGTGGAGCTGGGAGATGCGTACATATCTGTTGTTTGAAAGAATCCATGTGAATGTCAGAGTCCCTGTATATATATTTTTTTCATTTGGTATTTAACTTTAATCACTCTTTATTTTTCAAACTGCACATGTATGATTATGTGTGTTTTTCATGTTAATCTTTTACATGGTGTGATTTTCATTTTTAGGCTTATGTAGACTAGTTTATAATGTTAGAATCTCTGTATGTTTATTTATATTGACTTCAGCATTAACTTATAATAAGGATGTTTTCAGGTGTCTTTACATTTAATAATTTTAATTTCATTTCAGCTTACAATTCTTAACATTGTAGTTGCACGAAGAAGTGGAAAAGAAACACAAGTATTTAAATAAAGCCTCTTTTTTAGATTTGTTTGGGTTTTATATTGTTATTGGGTTTACCGGTATATTGTTAAAAATGTATGTTATGCTTTTATTATTTTTTCTCCTATTCATCTTGTGTCTTCCTTAGGCCAAAGGGTGTCAAAATATGTAACCTTTTATTTATTTTTATTTTTTTTATTTAGATATTGTGTTCTGGTCTATAATACACTTATATTGTATGTTTTAATTGAATTAGATATCAGGGTATTAATTGAATACAGCTGTAATAAATACACTTTAGAAATGAAGAACACTACAATATCAGGCCACAATTACAAATCATTACACAATTTTCACAATTTTTGATTTTAAGAATTGTTTGTTTGTTTATTGGGTTTATTGTACCACCAGCAGTATTTCAGTTATCTGGAGATGGTGTCCAGTTAAGGCAGATATAGTGCTGCCTTAACAGTATATAGCATGCCTTGAACACCTGGCATGATACCACACTCAGTCACATTATCCTGACACTGGGCCAACCAGTCGTGGAACTACCCGTATAGTTGCTTGAGTGTTAGCAAGGGAGCTATACCATTACTATTTTTAATGACTTTAGTATGTCGCGGCCAGGCATTGAATTCAGGGCATCCTGTACTTGGAGCCGACGCTCAACCGATTGCACTACCAGGTCCAGTTAAGCGTTGTTTAAATTCCATTTAGATTTTAATTATTCCTGATTGATAATGTTTGATTATATACTATAAAGTTAACTATAAACTTAAAGTCAATGAATTTGTGATATATTATTCAATATTGGTTTTGTAAAATGTGTTTAATCAATGCATATGCTTAAAACAGTAGACATGCAAACTTTAATAGTAGCTGTTTAAATGACACAGGTGTTTTATTACACAGCTTTGTCATTCCTTCCACAAGTTGGTTATCATTACACAGGTGTCTCATTCCACAAGTATATCATTACATATGATGCTTATTATACAAGTGTATCATTATACAAGTGTATCATTACACTAGTGTATCATTATACACATGTATAATTAAACAAGTGTATCATTCCACTAGTGTATCATTATACATGTGTATAATTACACAAGTGTATCATAACACTAGTGTATCATTATAAAAGTGTATAATTACACAAGTGTATCATTACACAAGTGTATCCTTATACATGTGTATAATTACACAAGTGTATCATTATACATGTGTATAATTAAACAAGTGTAGCATTACACTAGTGTATCATTATACAGGTGTATAGTTAAACAAGTGTATCATTAAACAAGTGTATCATTACACAAGTGTATCCTTATACATGTGTATAATTACACAAGTGTACCATTATGCATGTGTATAATTACACAAGTGTATCATTACACTAGGGTATCATTGTACAGGTGTATAGTTAAACAAGTGTATAATTACACAAGTGTATCATTATACATGTGTATAATTACACAAGTGTATCATTATGCATGTGTATAATTACACAAGTGTATCATTACACTAGGGTATCATTGTACAGGTGTATAGTTAAACAAGTGTATAATTACACAAGTGTATCATTATACATGTGTATAATTACACAAGTGTATCATTATACATGTGTATAATTACACAAGTGTATCATTATGCATGTGTATTATTACACAAGTGTATCATTACACTAGGGTATCATTATACATGTGTATAGTTAAACAAGTGTATAATTAAACAAGTGTATTATTACACTAGTGTATCATTGTACAGGTGTATAGTTAAACAAGTGTATAATTACACAAGTGTATCATTATACATGTGTATAATTACACAAGTGTATCATTACACTAGGGTATCATTGTACATGTGTATAATTACACAAGTGTATCATTACACTAGTGTATCATTATACAGGTGTATAGTTAAACAAGTGTATAATTACACAAGTGTATCATTATACATGTGTATAATTACACAAGTGTATCATTATACAGGTTTATAATTACATAAGTGTATCATTATACATGTGTATAATTACACAAGTGTATCATTATACAGGTGTATAGTTAAACAAGTGTATAATTAAACAAGTGTATAATTACACTAGTGTTTCATTATACAGGTGTATAGTTACACAAGTGTATAATTACACAAGTGTATTATTATACATGTGTATAATTACACAAGTGTATCATTACACTAGGGTATCATTATACATGTGTATAATTACACAAGTGTATCATTACACTAGTGTATCATTATACAGGTGTATAGTTAAACATTGTATAATTACACAAGTGTATCATTATACATGTGTATAATTACACAAGTGTATCATAACACTAGTGTATCATTATACATGTGTATAATTACACAAGTGTATCATTACACTAGGGTATCATTATACGTGTGTATAATTACACTAGTGTATCATTACACTAGGGTATCATTATACATGTGTATCCTTATACATGTGTATAATTACACAAGTTTATCATTACACTAGGGTATCATTATACATGTGTATAATTACACATGTGTATCATTACACAAGTGTATCATTACACAAGTGTATCATTATACAGGTGTATAGTTAAACAAGTGTATTATTACACTAGTGTATCATTATACATGTGTATAATTACACAAGTGTATCATTATACAGGTGTATAGTTAAACAAGTGTATTATTACACTAGTGTATCATTACACATGTGTATAATTACACAAGTGTATCATTATACAGGTGTATAGTTAAACAAGTGTATTATTACACTAGTGTATCATTATACATGTGTATCCTTATACAAGTGTATTATTACACTAGTGTATCATTATACAGGTGTATAGTTACACAAGTGTATCATTGCACTAGGTTATCATAATACATGTGTATAGTTACACAAGTGTATCATAACACTAGGGTATCATTATACATGTGTATAATTACACAAGTGTATCATTACACTAGTGTATCATTATACATGTGTATAATTACACAAGTGTATCATTATACAGGTGTATAATTACACAAGTGTATCATTACACTAGGGTATCATAATACATGTGTATAATTACACTAGTGTATCATTACACTAGGGTATCATTATACATGTGTATAATTGCACAAGTGTATCATTACACAAGTGTATCATTATTTCATTGTTTTAAAACACACATATTATTGAAGAATTTAGGGGTAGTATATAGATGAGTTCAGTCTGTCATTCCATCAATCTGTTCATCACATTTTTGCCTGGACTATTTCCCAGCAAGCCCTGGCTTGAATTCAATGAAGCTTTAAAGAAAGCTTCACCAAAAAAAACAAAATTGACAAAGTGTCAATACATTCCATTTAAACTTTTATTTTTTTACAGAGTTATTGGCCTTTTTATATTTCTGTATAATGTGATGTAGGACTATTTATGTCCAGGCTTTATCTCAGCAAGTGCTAGTTTGAGTTCAATGATACTTTATGGGAAGCTTTGCTAACAAGTGTAGATGTCTATATTATTAGCACATTCTGGTTTGGTGATTATTCAGAGTTATTGGCCTTTAATTTTCTATATAGTGTCCACGTGTTGGTCAACATTCTTTATATCACATATCCTCTGAATCGGCCCAAATTCAACCATACATCATCAGAAGCTTCAGTAGACAAGGGGAACGAAAGTTTGTTCAAAGAATTTTGACTAAAAAAAACCAACAATTTGTAAACATGATAGGGAATCCACATTTTTGGAAAAAGTTTCACCATACATGGTCAGAATGTTTGCTTGCTTGACATCTTTGATGAATATGTTACTGGATGACATGGGCTCAAACAGTAGGTCACTAGGTCAAGTCTTAGAAAACCTTGTGAACACACACTAGAGGCCACAATTACAGCCCAATATTTAAAACTTTGACAAGTTTGTAACTGGGTTACATGTGGGTTATTACACAAGTGCATCCTTACCAAAGTGTGTCATTACATAAGTTGTCACTATACCTGTGTATCACTCACTATTCAATTACATCATTACACAAGTATGTCATTATACAGGTGTATCATTACACAAGTGGGTTATGATATAAGTGGGTTAATACACAGGTGTATCATTACACAGTGGGTTATTATATAAGTGTATCGGTATATACATGTGTTATTACGCAAGTGGGTTATTACACAAGGGTATCATTACACAGTGGGTTATTATATAAGTGTATCGGTATATACATGTGTTATTACACAAGTAGGTTATTACACAGGTGTATCATCACCCAATGGGTTATTTGAAAAGTGGGTTATTACACAAGGGTATCATTACATGAGTGGGTTATTATATAAGTGTATTGGTTTTTTATGTGTGTTAATACACAAGTGGGTTATTACACAAAGGTATCATAACACAAGTGGGTTATTATACAAATGTATCGGTATATAGGTGTGTTATTACACAAGTGGGTTTTTACGCAAGGGTATCAATATATGGTGGGTTATTATACAAGTGTATCAGTACATAAGTGTGTTATTACATAAGTGGGTTATTACACAAGGGTATCATTACACAAGTGGGTTATTATACAAGTGTATCATTACTCAGTGGGTTATGATATAAGTGGGTTATTACACAAGGGTATCATTACACAGTGGGTTATGATATAAGTGGGTTATTACACAAGTGGGTTATTACACAGGTGTATCATTACACAGTGGGTTATGATATAAGTGGGTTATTACACAAGTGGGTTATTACACAGGTGTATCATTACACAGTGGGTTATGATATAAGTGGGTTATTATACAAGTGTATAAGTACATAAGTATGTTATTACACAAGTGGGTTATTACACAAGGGTATCATTACAGTCTTGGTGTCCACTGATTTTTTTCTTGTTCATTATAAGAATGTACTTAGCCTAGTTACAAGCAATATGACTTACTTGATTTTAACTGAGTTATGGCCCTTTGTTATATTTATTTTATTTTGTCAGCCCTATTTCTAATTTTTTGTCGCATTTTTTTTTTAATTTCACAACAATGATAGTGGTATACTGTGCCCACCCTGTCAACAATAACAATGATATCATGTATTTTATCCACCCAGTCGAAAGGATGTGGTTTATTTTGTCCTATATACAATATCTATACATGTAGCATCAATAATAGACAAATACATGTAGTACTAACAATGTCAATTCACTACTTCATACTTTTTATTATGTAGTCTCGACCTGTAAGTGAGGTTGGGTCTGCTAGTGAGCAGATTGTCAATGATGATGGAGTCATTGGTGATGGTGAAGAGAAAACAGAGGTGAAAGTAAGTAAGTGTTAACCTCCCAACACTTCAACTAATTAAAGTTGCTGACCCCTGTCACCTTCCGAAAACAACACCTAATTTAAGATGCTGCCCCCATTCCCCTAAACAACAACTAATTAAAGAAGTTGACCTCTAACCTCCCGTACAACAACTAATTGCTGATGCTACCTTCTCTGCCAAAACAACAGCTAATAGAAAATGCTGTCTCCTCCCCCACTCCCCACAAGCAACATCTAATAGAAAATGCTGACTCCTCCCCCACTTCCCACAAGCAACAGCTAATAGAAAATGCTGACTCCTCCCCCACTCCCCACAAGCAACAGCTAATAGAAAATGCTGACTCCTCCCCCACTTCCCACAAGCAACAGCTAATAGAAAATGCTGAATCCTCCCCGACTTCCCACAAGCAACAGCTTATAGAAAATGCTGACTCCTCCCCCACTTCCCACAAGCAACAGCTAATAGATAATGCTGACTCCTCCCCCACTCCCCACAAGCAACAGCTAATAGAAAATGCTGACTCCTTCCCCCCCACTCCCCACAAACAACAACTAATAGAAAATTCTAACTCTCCTACCAAAACAACAACTTATTTAAGGTGCTGACCCATTTTACCTCTCCCCAAATAACAACTAATAGAAGATACTGACTTAAGCCTTACCCCCTTCCTCTTCTCCTCCTGCTCAGTATATATATGTATATATAATTACTATTATTACAATAACTTATAAACAGCACTGACACTCAAAACGCAATAACCTAAAACAAAACTTTAAAACAAAACTAACACATATGAATGAACCCTGAAAGCATGATCTATAAACACAAAAGAATGACTACCAAAAACTAGAAATAACACAGAATGATGACCTAAAATCAACAACTTTCACAAATATGTTGAAAATATCAAAACAAAACTTAAATCAGTTGATGACATCTCAACAAACTTTTATTTTAAAAGCTTATTCTCCAAAGTCACAACTAACATACAACAATGACCAGCCCTGGCATCAAACATTAACTAATGAAAACAATCAATAGCATGCTAATCACATGTGTTATTACTACACTGCCAATTTTCTTTTTTGTCCCTGTTGTTCTTGTTGACAAAATTTTCACAATGATTGATTCCCAATGTCCAACTTTATCCATTTGCGCATGTGTATGACATATTATTGTATTTTATGTTTGCTTATAACCACATTTCCAAAGGAGTTAGATCTGATTGGTCAGAAGTAAATAAAAGCTCAAAATTGATCAATACCATACTAACAGACAGACTGATATCTACATAAAACTTTAGATTTCATATCACTAATCAGAAAGGTGAAGAAAAAAAAAAAATCCAACAAAATATTATATATATTCAATTTAAACAAGAATAAATCTACTACTTACTTCCTTTTTAAACTTAATATTTATATATTTTGGTAGAAAAGAAAACAATATAGTCTTTAAACCTAACTCTGATAATATTTGCTTTGATTTTAAATGGTAAGAATCTTAATATATCTTTGTTTAACAAGATTCTTATTTTCTTAGACATAATTCCGACGCTTTTCAAACCTTACAACATGGGTGATTGATTTCAGTACATTAGCAACAAATGCATTCATTATGTATTATTGTAAAACACAGCTCTGTAAGCAATGGATACAGGAGTGCCTACAGCACTTTGAATTTCATTAAGTGACTTTGTTTATATCATTTATAGCAAAGTATATCATTTATAGCAAAGACATAAAGAAGACATAGTAATATATTACAATATTTAAACTTTGGAGATTATTACCATATCTAACATAGTTCTTTTCCAAATTTAATTGAAATAACCATTTTGTTCCATATTTTTTGTTTGTTATAAATGATTTACCCATTACTAAAATCTTAGTGACCTTTGGGTCTTTTCTTGTTCATGTTACAGATTTTTACAAGCTACACATTATTGTTGCAAAGTATGTTTTTCTCTGAAAAAGGTCTCAGTACAGCTGCGATTTTCTATTTTTGCTTGCTACACTATCATACCCATAAAATACCGATAAAAAAATGCATTCCGCAAGAGTGGCGCCAATAAAGATAGGTGGGCTCTAAAAAAGCAATAATAATGTGACAAGGTGAATTGGTGAAATATCATTTGGACCAAATCAATCAATATTTTAATTTATTTTAACAAATAAGATGAGAACTTGCATTAACTTTAATGAATTTGTCATTTTGGCCTTTGCAAAGCTTACAGAGTTATCTCTGCTATCATTTGTAGAATATGTAAAACTAACAGTTTATTAATTTGTAGATGGATTTTGCATGGGATCTAGAATTAAAGGTTAAACACTCATGTAGATAAGTAACATAATAAGGTAAATGTTTAAATCATATATATGTACAAATAATGGAAGGATTTAGAATAATGTAAGTTTTAATAGGGACTTTTCCTAGAAACTGTTTTTTGTCATATATCTATCACCCCAAAAATATAAACAAAGCATTTTAATAACTGTCTCTTAAATATGTTTTGTTTATTTTACCTTACTCTTTAGTGCAGATTTGCTGACAGTTGTATTTAGTGTAGCGGGAGTTTTTGTATTAATGGATATGCTAAAGCAAAACTGATATTCTTCTGGCTGGTAACACATAAAATACAAATCTCTTGTACAATATATTAATCAATATTTTTCCATTTAACTTATAAAAATTATTATCAGTCATTTCTGTTTCTGAAATGATACAAATTTCCAATATTTGTTTAACAATACATGAGGACTGTTACCTTTAGTCTTTTACTTGCTGTAAACACCACCCACATAAAACATGCCCCACCGTGTTGGTGTTTTCAGCAAGAACAGGGTTAATATAAAACATACCAACCCTAATTGTGTATCCAGCAAGTAATTTACGAAGAAGATTCAATTTCCTATTGATAAACATGTGTGCATCTTGATCCTAAATCATACCATAACTTCAAAAAGAGTTCATGTATCTGTAACCAATAGATGGTTTATTTTTAAAGTATACTGAATTAAGCAATGACAAAGTTATATTTCACTCTATTCAAGTTTGGCCGGAAGCTATTAAAATGTAATAAGCCACTTTTAAAATTAGATTAAATGTATAGCTATTATGCCTGTTACAATTCACAGGAGAGTGTAGTCACTGTCTACTGGATTCAATGTTTATTTATTGTTGTTTGAATTTAATTAAATACCAACACTGACACTTTCATGGCTGCTAGAAAGTTGGTTCTCAAGTATAGAAGGAACATTTTCTACAACTTTTTTTATGATTGACTAGGAGAATAAAAGCACAGACACATCAAGGAGGGAAAGTAATTTGGTTGTGTTGCAATTAATCATATGTTAAATCATCAATTACAAAGTATTTTGATCACAGTATTGACCCATAGAGCCAGACAGTCCACACTTTATGTGACGTTAAGTTATTGGTCACATATGTGAGCCAATCATTGTATTGTTTCTGATAGACATATACACATGACATGTATCCCATGGCAAGAGTTTGGAAATGTATTTGATTGTTAAGCTTTAAACATTTCTATTAGTACTGTTTGAGAACTTAACCCTTTAGTTGCTGGAAACAACGTTCCTCTCATTAACAAAGAACACATCCGACCCTAGTGGTATTTCCTGCAATTAAAGGGTAAAAGTTTATATTAGATGCATGTCTTACTACCTAACATAAAACATCATATGTGCAGCTTTAGAGGGCAAAATAGAGGAAATAAATCTTTTTTTATTCTATTTATTTATGCCCCTGGCATTAAGTAATTGAACCCTACATCCATCCATATGTCTGTCTGTCCATCTGGTTAACCTTTTTCAGCAAGTTGAATATTTCTCAGTTTCTACAAATAGTTTACACACTTAACAGTGCAAAGGTCATGACTCTTACAAGTTACATAACTCTAGTTACCTTATTTCTTGATTTATCTTTCCTTTTTGTACTTAGAGATTATGGTTAACCTGTTTTGGCAAGTTGGATATTTGTCAGTTTCTACAAAAAGACATCACATGAAAGTTAACACACTTACTTAACAGTACACAGGTCATGATCCTGACAAGTAACATAACTCTGGCTACATAATTTTTTTATTAATCTCCCCATTTTGTACTTAGAGAAATAGTTAACCTGTTTCGGCAAGCTAAATATTTCTCAGTTTCTACAAAAAGACATCACATGAAAGTTTACACACTTACTAAACAGTGCACAGGTCATAACCCTGGCAAGTGTCACATCTCTGGCTGCCCTTATTTCTTGGTTTTATCTCCCCTTTTTGTACTTAGAGATTATGGTTAATTTGTGTCATGACAAACTATGCTACCAGGGGCATATATGTTTTCCGAACAAAGTGTTTTATTTATTTTGGGAAATTACCGGTAATTATAATTTATAGAGTAATTTATTTTAAATGTATCATTCCACCTCTTTAATTGTGAGTACTTATTTAAATTGTCCCATTAAGACTACTCTAATGAGGCCCAGCCATACAGGGATTATGTGTGTACAGAAGAACTACAGGATAAATATGGTATCATGATAAATGAAGGATTTATAACATCAGACTACTTATCTAAAGCTATAAGCTTATATCCTTGTCATTATCTCTACTTTTATAGTGGTAATTGATCATCCTTGCCAATATATATATATAATGTGGACAATCCTTTACATTGAGTTTCTTTATTAGATCGTCCTGATAGAGAGAATGTTCTTTCAATCAACTTGACAAATTATCATTGTTTTTCACATTTGCTTTAATTGTAAACTGTTGTAAATAGCCCCCAAAATTGCTTAATTTGCATGTCATAGCTAGACATTTTTTTAAACAAATTCTACCTCGTTTATCAGCAAGAATGTGTTTTTCATTACAAAGCTTTTTATTAATTGAGCTAGTTAGTTGTCACTATGTTAGAGTGTCAGTTGTAAAACAGATCAGGTTGAAATGTATCTAGATAGCATGTTATGTCATTTTAAGGTAATGTGGTTACCAAGGATGTTTAATATTGTTGATATTCAGGGGTTGGGGGAAGATGATAATGTTGATAAATAAAATACACAATAAAGACGTACAAAACTGACAATAATAACTTCAATAAATGATAATTATGATGATGATTTTGAAAAAGATTTATATGTTAAAAATGATGATAATAATAATAATAATGATGATGATAATAATTATAATTATTATTATTATTATTATTATATAATTATAATAATAATAATACAATAATAGTTATAATAATGTACAATTTCTACAATTATTATAATAATCTTAAGTGTAAAAAATGAAAGTAGTTATATAATTATAATAATCATTGTATTATGTTTTTAGAAATATTACACACCCTTCAATATTTGGTTGATGAATTAAAAAAGTCATTATACATTAAGCAATGAAAGTACTGGAGCATTTGTTTTTGCCTCAGTACACATTTTTAATTTATTTACACAGAACAAAAACTTAACTTTTAGCATACTTTAATACACTATTACTGTTTTCAGTTATATTTAGTCTAAACATTAGTCTTACATCAGTCATTTTCAGTTTGATAAATAAAAATCTAATTTCTATATTAAACTTAGTGGGAAAAAAGAAAATATGTTAAGTTTAAGGTATGTTTTTTCTCTTTTTTTCAGAATCATGTTATAGTGCGTATATAAAAGCAGACATCTAATGCTTTTAAATGACAGGTTTTTCCTGAAAAAAAGGGGCAACCTATGGTATTTATTATATCAACATAATATCTGACTATGTTGTAACAAATATATTAACTGTATTGAATAAAAATGATTCCAACAGAAAAAACATCATCCAAATAAAAGTCTCCAGAATATGTTTGAGATTTTTTTCTCATGCTGCTGTGTGAATAAAATTGTTTTGTTATTACAAAATATCCAGCTACTAGAAATAAAACCAACTATGTGACAGAAATAAAACCTACTACTCGTATAAATTGGAAACCTTCATTTGTACAGAATGTTTGTGAAAAGATTTTCCCAGGACTTGTATCATGTAGTCATCACTATAGGGCCAGGGTCCCATCTGGTTGGACTGTTGTTAGACACATTGTTATTGGTATCATGTAGTCATCAATATAGGGCCAGGGTCCCATCTGGTTGGACTGTTGTCAGACCAATTGTTACTTAAGTAGTCATCACTATAGGGCCAGGGTCCCATCTGGTTGGACTGTTGTCAGACCCATTGTTACTTATGCAGTCATCACTATAGGGCCAGTGTCCCATCTGGTTGGACTGTTGTCAGACCCATTGTTACTTATGTAGTCATCACTATAGGGCCAGTGTCCCATCTGGTTGGACTGTTGTCAGACCAATTGTTACTTAAGTAGTCATCACTATAGGGCCAAGGTCCCATCTGGTTGGACTGTTGTCAGACCCATTGTTACTTATGCAGTCATCACTATAGGGCCAGGGTTCCATCTGGTTGGACTGTTGTCAGACCAATTGTTACTTAAGTAGTCATCACTATAGGGCCAGGGTCCCATCTGGTTGGACTGTTGTCAGACCCATTGTTACTTATGCAGTTATCACTATAAGGCCAGGGTCCCATCTGGTTGGACTGTTGTCAGACCCATTGTTACTTATGCAGTTATCACTATAAGGCCAGGGTCCCATCTGGTTGGACTGTTGTCAGACCCATTGTTACTTATGTAGTCATCACTATAGGGCCAGTGTCCCATCTGGTTGGACTGTTGTCAGACCAATTGTTACTTATGTAGTCATCACTATAAGGCCAGGGTCCCATCTGGTTGGACTGTTGTCAGACCCATTGTTACTTATGCAGTTATCACTATAAGGCCAGGGTCCCATCTGGTTGGACTGTTGTCAGACCCATTGTTACTTATGTAGTCATCACTATAAGGCCAGGGTCCCATCTGGTTGAACTGTTGTCAGACCCATTGTTACTTATGTAGTCTTCACTATAAGGCCAGGGTTCCATCTGGTTGGACTGTTGTCAGACACATTGTTACTTATGTAGTCATCACTATAGGGCCAGGGTCTCATCTGGTTGAACTGTTGTCAGACCCATTGTTACTTAAGTAGTCATCACTATAAGGCCAGGGTCCCATCTGGTTGAACTGTTGTCAGACCCATTGTTACTTATATAGTCATCACTATAGGGCCAGGGTCTCATCTGGTTGAACTGTTGTCAGACCCATTGTTACTTATGTAGTCATCACTATAGGGCCAGGGTCTCATCTGGTTGAACTGTTGTCAGACCCATTGTTACTTAAGTAGTCATCACTATAGGGCCAAGGTCCCATCTGGTTGGACTGTTGTCAGACCAATTGTTACTTATGTAGTCATCACTATAAGGTCAGGGTCCCATCTGGTTGGACTGTTGTCAGACCCATTGTTACTTAAGTAGTCATCACTATAAGGCCAGGGTTCCATCTGGTTGGACTGTTGTCAGACCCATTGTTACTTATGTAGTCATCACTATAGGGCCAGGGTCCCATCTGGTTGAACTGTTGTCAGACCCATTGTTACTTATGTAGTCATCACTATAGGGCCAGGGTCTCATCTGGTTGAACTGTTGTCAGACCCATTGTTACTTAAGTAGTCATCACTATAGGGCCAGGGTTCCATCTGGTTGAACTGTTGTCAGACCCATTGTTACTTATATAGTCATCACTATAAGGCCAGGGTCCCATCTGGTTGAACTGTTGTTAGACCCATTGTTACTTAAGTAGTCATCACTATAGGGCCAGGGTCCCATCTGGTTGGACTGTTGTCAGACCCATTGTTACTTATGTAGTCATCACTATAAGGCCAGGGTCCCATCTGGTTGGACTGTTGTCAGACCCATTGTTACTTATGTAGTCATCACTATAGGGCCAGGGTCCCATCTGGTTGAACTGTTGTCAGACCCATTGTTACTTATGTAGTCATCACTATAGGGCCAGGGTCCCATCTGGTTGGACTGTTGTCAGACCCATTGTTACTTATGTAGTCATCACTATAGGGCCAGGGTCCCATCTGGTTGGACTGTTGTCAGACCCATTGTTACTTATGTAGTCATCACTATAGGGCCAGGGTCCCATCTGGTTGGACTGTTGTCAGACCCATTGTTACTTATGTAGTCATCACTATAGGGCCAGGGTCCCATCTGGTTGGACTGTTGTCAGACCCATTGTTACTTATGTAGTCATCACTATAGGGCCAGGGTCCCATCTGGTTGGACTGTTGTCAGACCCATTGTTACTTAAGTAGTCATCACTATAGGGCCAGGGTCCCATCTGGTTGGACTGTTGTCAGACCCATTGTTACTTATGTAGTCATCACTATAGGGCCAGGGTCCCATCTGGTTGGACTGTTGTCAGACCCATTGTTACTTATGTACTCATCACTATAGGGCCAGGGTCCCATCTGGTTGGACTGTTGTCAGACCCATTGTTACTTCTGTAGTCATCACTATAGGGCCAGGGTCCCATCTGGTTGGACTGTTGTCAGACCCATTGTTACTTAAGTAGTCATCACTATAAGGCCAGGGTCCCATCTGGTTGAACTGTTGTCAGACCCATTGTTACTTATGTAGTCTTCACTATAGGGCCAGGGTCCCATCTGGTTGAACTGTTGTCAGACCCATTGTTACTTATGTAGTCATCACTATAGGGCCAGTGTCCCATCTGGTTGGACTGTTGTCAGACCAATTGTTACTAAAGCAGTCATCACTATAGGGCCAGGGTCCCATCTGGTTGGACTGTTGTCAGACCCATTGTTACTTATGCAGTCATCACTATAGGGCCAGTGTCCCATCTGGTTGGACTGTTGTCAGACCCATTGTTACTTATGCAGTCATCACTATAGGGCCAGGGTCCCATCTGGTTGGACTGTTGTCAGACCCATTGTTACTTATGTACTCATCACTATAGGGCCAGGGTCCCATCTGGTTGAACTGTTGTTAGACCAATTGTTACTTAAGTAGTCATCACTATAGGGCCAGGGTCCCATCTGGTTGGACTGTTGTCAGACCCATTGTTACTTATGTAGTCATCACTATAAGGCCAGGGTCCCATCTGGTTGGACTGTTGTCAGACCCATTGTTACTTATGTAGTCATCACTATAGGGCCAGGGTCCCATCTGGTTGAACTGTTGTCAGACCCATTGTTACTTATGTAGTCATCACTATAGGGCCAGGGTCCCATCTGGTTGAACTGTTGTCAGACCCATTGTTACTTATGTAGTCATCACTATAAGGCCAGGGTCCCATCTGGTTGAACTGTTGTCAGACCCATTGTTACTTATGTAGTCATCACTATAGGGCCAGGGTCCCATCTGGTTGAACTGTTGTCAGACCCATTGTTACTTATGTAGTCATCACTATAAGGCCAGGGTCCCATCTGGTTGAACTGTTGTTAGACCAATTGTTACTTAAGTAGTCATCACTATAGGGCCAGGGTCCCATCTGGTTGGACTGTTGTCAGACCCATTGTTACTTATGTAGTCATCACTATAAGGCCAGGGTCCCATCTGGTTGGACTGTTGTCAGACCCATTGTTACTTATGTAGTCATCACTATAGGGCCAGGGTCCCATCTGGTTGAACTGTTGTCAGACCCATTGTTACTTATGTAGTCATCACTATAGGGCCAGGGTCCCATCTGGTTGGACTGTTGTCAGACCCATTGTTACTTATGTAGTCATCACTATAGAGCCAGGGTCCCATCTGGTTGGACTGTTGTCAGACCCATTGTTACTTCTGTAGTCATCACTATAGGGCCAGGGTCCCATCTGGTTGGACTGTTGTCAGACCCATTGTTACTTAAGTAGTCATCAATATAAGGCCAGGGTCCCATCTGGTTGAACTGTTGTCAGACCCATTGTTACTTATGTAGTCTTCACTATAGGGCCAGGGTCCCATCTGGTTGAACTGTTGTCAGACCCATTGTTACTTATGTAGTCATCACTATAGGGCCAGGGTCCCATCTGGTTGGACTGTTGTCAGACCAATTGTTACTTAAGTAGTCATCACTATAGGGCCAGGGTCCCATCTGGTTGGACTGTTGTCAGACCCATTGTTACTTATGTAGTCATCACTATAGGGCCAGGGTCCCATCTGGTTGGACTGTTATCAGACCCATTGTTACTTATGTAGTCATCACTATAGGGCCAGGGTCCCATCTGGTTGGACTGTTGTCAGACCAATTGTTACTGAAGTAGTCATCACTATAGGGCCAGGGTCCCATCTGGTTGGACTGTTGTCAGACCCATTGTTACTTATGTAGTCATCACTATAGGGCCAGGGTCCCATCTGGTTGGACTGTTGTCAGACCAATTGTTACTTAAGTAGTCATCACTATAGGGCCAGGATCCCATCTGGTTGGACTGTTGTCAGACCAATTGTTACTTATGTAGTCATCACTATAGGGCCAGGATCCCATCTGGTTGGACTGTTGTCAGACCCATTGTTACTTATGTAGTCATCACTATAGGGCCAGGGTCTCATCTGGTTGGACTGTTGTCAGACCCATTGTTACTTATGTAGTCATCACTATAAGGCCAGGGTTCCATCTGGTTGAACTGCTGTTAGACCAATTGTTACTTATATAGTCATCACTATAGGGCCAGGGTCCCATCTGGTTGAACTGTTGTCAGACCCATTGTTACTTATGTACTCATCACTATAGGGCCAGGGTCTCATCTGGTTGGACTGTTGTCAGACCCATTGTTACTTATGTAGTCATCACTATAGGGCCAGGGTCCCATCTGGTTGGACTGTTGTCAGACCCATTGTTACTTATGTACTCATCACTATAAGGCCAGGGTCCCATCTGGTTGAACTGTTGTCAGACCCATTGTTACTTAAGTAGTCATCACTATAGGGCCAGGGTCCCATCTGGTTGGACTGTTGTCAGACCCATTGTTACTTATGTAGTCATCACTATAGGGCCAGGGTCCCATCTGGTTGGACTGTTGTCAGACCAATTGTTACTTATGTACTCATCACTATAGGGCCAGGGTCCCATCTGGTTGGACTGTTGTCAGACCCATTGTTACTTATGTAGTCATCACTATAGGGCCAGGGTCCCATCTGGTTGAACTGTTGTCAGACACATTGTTACTTGTATCATGTAGTCATCACTATAGGGCCAGGGTCCCATCTGGTTGGACTGTTGTCAGACACATTGTTACTTATGTAGTCATCACTATAGGGCCAGGGTCTCATCTGGTTGAACTGTTGTCAGACACATTGTTACTTATGTACTCATCACTATAGGGCCAGGGTCCCATCTGGTTGGACTGTTGTCAGACCAATTGTTACTTATGTACTCATCACTATAGGGCCAGGGTCCCATCTGGTTGGACTGTTGTCAGACCCATTGTTACTTATGTAGTCATCACTATAGGGCCAGGGTCCCATCTGGTTGAACTGTTGTCAGACACATTGTTACTTGTATCATGTAGTCATCACTATAGGGCCAGGGTCCCATCTGGTTGGACTGTTGTCAGACACATTGTTACTTATGTAGTCATCACTATAGGGCCAGGGTCTCATCTGGTTGAACTGTTGTCAGACACATTGTTACTTATGTAGTCATCACTATAGGGCCAGTGTCTCATCTGGTTGAACTGTTGTCAGACACATTGTTACTTATGTAGTCATCACTATAGGGCCAGGGTCCCATCTGGTTGGACTGTTGTCAGACCCATTGTTACTTATGTAGTCATCACTATAGGGCCAGGGTCCCATCTGGTTGGACTGTTGTCAGACCAATTGTTACTTATGTACTCATCACTATAGGGCCAGGGTCCCATCTGGTTGAACTGTTGTTAGACACATTGTTACTTATGTACTCATCACTATAGGGCCAGGGTCCCATCTGGTTGAACTGTTGTCAGACCCATTGTTACTTATGTACTCATCACTATAGGGCCAGGGTCTCATCTGGTTGGACTGTTGTCAGACCAATTGTTACTTATGTAGTCATCACTATAGGGCCAGGGTCCCATCTGGTTGGACTGTTGTCAGACCCATTGTTACTTATGTACTCATCACTAAAGGGCCAGGGTCTCATCTGGTTGGACTGTTGTCAGACACATTGTTACTTATGTAGTCATCACTATAGGGCCAGGGTCTCATCTGGTTGAACTGTTGTCAGACCAATTGTTACTTATGTACTCATCACTATAGGGCCAGGGTCTCATCTGGTTGGACTGTTGTCAGACCCATTGTTACTTATGTAGTCATCACTATAGGGCCAGGGTCCCATCAGGTTGAACTGTTGTCAGACCTATTGTTACTTATGTACTCATCACTATAGGGCCAGGGTCCCATCTGGTTGGACTGTTGTCAGACCCATTGTTACTTATGTAGTCATCACTATAGGGCCAGGGTCCCATCTGGTTGGACTGTTGTCAGACCCATTGTTACTTATGTACTCATCACTAAAGGGCCAGGGTCTCATCTGGTTGGACTGTTGTCAGACCCATTGTTACTTATGTAGTCATCACTATAAGGCCAGGGTCCCATCTGGTTGGACTGTTGTCAGACCCATTGTTACTTATGTAGTCATCACTATAGGGCCAGGGTCTCATCTGGTTGGACTGTTGTCAGACCAATTGTTACTTATGTACTCATCACTATAGGGCCAGGGTCCCATCTGGTTGGACTGTTGTCAGACCAATTGTTACTTAAGTAGTCATCACTATAGGGCCAGGATCCCATCTGGTTGGACTGTTGTCAGACCAATTGTTACTTATGTAGTCATCACTATAGGGCCAGGATCCCATCTGGTTGGACTGTTGTCAGACCCATTGTTACTTATGTAGTCATCACTATAGGGCCAGGGTCTCATCTGGTTGGACTGTTGTCAGACCCATTGTTACTTATGCAGTCATCACTATAGGGCCAGGGTCTCATCTGGTTGGACTGTTGTCAGACCCATTGTTACTTATGTAGTCATCACTATAAGGCCAGGGTCCCATCTGGTTGGACTGTTGTCAGACCAATTGTTACTTAAGTAGTCATCACTATAGGGCCAGGGTCCCATCTGGTTGAACTGTTGTCAGACCCATTGTTACTTATGTAGTCATCACTATAAGGCCAGGGTCCCATCTGGTTGGACTGTTGTCAGACCAATTGTTACTTAAGTAGTCATCACTATAGGGCCAGGGTCCCATCTGGTTGAACTGTTGTTAGACCAATTGTTACTTATGTACTCATCACTATAAGGCCAGGGTCCCATCTGGTTGAACTGCTGTTAGACCAATTGTTACTGAAGTAGTCATCACTATAGGGCCAGGGTCCCATCTGGTTGAACTGTTGTCAGACCAATTGTTACTTATGTACTCATCACTATAAGGCCAGGGTCCCATCTGGTTGAACTGCTGTTAGACCAATTGTTACTGAAGTAGTCATCACTATAGGGCCAGGGTCCCATCTGGTTGAACTGTTGTCAGACCCATTGTTACTTATGTAGTCATCACTATAGGGCCAGGATCCCATCTGGTTGGACTGTTGTCAGACCAATTGTTACTGAAGTAGTCATCACTATAGGGCCAGGGTCCCATCTGGTTGGACTGTTGTCAGACCCATTGTTACTTATGTACTCATCACTATAAGGCCAGGGTCCCATCTGGTTGAACTGCTGTTAGACCAATTGTTACTTATATAGTCATCACTATAGGGCCAGGGTCCCATCTGGTTGAACTGTTGTCAGACCCATTGTTACTTATGTAGTCATCACTATAAGGCCAGGGTCTCATCTGGTTGAACTGTTGTCAGACCCATTGTTACTTATATAGTCATCACTATAGGGCCAGGGTCCCATCTGGTTGGACTGTTGTCAGACCCATTGTTACTTATGTAGTCATCACTATAAGGCCAGGGTCCCATCTGGTTGAACTGTTGTCAGACCCATTGTTACTTATATAGTCATCACTATAAGGCCAGGGTCCCATCTGGTTGGACTGTTGTCAGACCCATTGTTACTTATGTAGTCATCACTATAGGGCCAGGGTCTCATCTGGTTGAACTGTTGTCAGACCCATTGTTACTTATGCAGTCATCACTATAAGGCCAGGGTCCCATCTGGTTGAACTGTTGTCAGACCAATTGTTACTTATGTAGTCATCACTATAGGGCCAGGGTCTCATCTGGTTGGACTGTTGTCAGACCCATTGTTACTTATGTAGTCATCACTATAGGGCCAGTGTCCCATCTGGTTGGACTGTTGTCAGACCAATTGTTACTTATGTACTCATCACTAAAGGGCCAGGGTCTCATCTGGTTGGACTGTTGTCAGACCAATTGTTACTTATGTAGTCATCACTATAAGGCCAGGGTCCCATCTGGTTGAACTGTTGTTAGACCAATTGTTACTTATGTACTCATCACTATAGGGCCAGGGTCCCATCTGGTTGAACTGTTGTCAGACACATTGTTACTTATGTACTCATCACTATAGGGCCAGGGTCTCATCTGGTTGGACTGTTGTCAGACCCATTGTTACTTATGTAGTCATCACTATAGGGCCAGGGTTCCATCTGGTTGAACTGTTGTCAGACCAATTGTTACTTATGTACTCATCACTATAAGGCCAGGGTCTCATCTGGTTGAACTGTTGTTAGACCAATTGTTACTTATATAGTCATCACTATAGGGCCAGGGTCCCATCTGGTTGAATTGTTGTCAGACCAATTGTTACTTATGTAGTCATCACTATAGGGCCAGGGTTCCATCTGGTTGAACTGTTGTCAGACCAATTGTTACTTATGTACTCATCACTATAGGGCCAGGGTCCCATCTGGTTGAACTGTTGTCAGACAAATTGTTACTTATGTACTCATCACTATAGGGCCAGTGTCCCATCTGGTTGGACTGTTGTCAGACACATTGTTACTTATGTACTCATCACTATAGGGCCAGTGTCCCATCTGGTTGGACTGTTGTTAGACCTATTGTTACTTATGCAGTCATCACTATAGGGCCAGGGTCCCATCTGGTTGAACTGTTGTCAGACACATTGTTACTTATATAGTCATCACTATAGGGCCAGGGTCCCATCTGGTTGAACTGTTGTCAGACCAATTGTTACTTATGTAGTCATCACTATAGGGCCAGGGTCCCATCTGGTTGGACTGTTGTCAGACCCATTGTTACTTATGTAGTCATCACTATAGGGCCAGGGTCTCATCTGGTTGAACTGTTGTCAGACCAATTGTTACTTATGTACTCATCACTATAGGGCCAGGGACCCATCTGGTTGGACTGTTGTCAGACCCATTGTTACTTATGTAGTCATCACTATAGGGCCAGGGTCCCATCTGGTTGAACTGTTGTCAGACACATTGTTACTTATGTAGTCATCACTATAGGGCCAGGGTCTCATCTGGTTGAACTGTTGTCAGACCCATTGTTACTTATGTAGTCATCACTATAGGGCCAGGGTCCCATCTGGTTGGACTGTTGTCAGACCAATTGTTACTTATGTACTCATCACTATAGGGCCAGGGTCCCATCTGGTTGGACTGTTGTCAGACCCATTGTTACTTATGTAGTCATCACTATAGGGCCAGGGTCCCATCTGGTTGAACTGTTGTCAGACACATTGTTACTTGTATCATGTAGTCATCACTATAGGGCCAGGGTCCCATCTGGTTGGACTGTTGTCAGACACATTGTTACTTAAGTAGTCATCACTATAGGGCCAGGGTCTCATCTGGTTGAACTGTTGTCAGACACATTGTTACTTATGTAGTCATCACTATAGGGCCAGGGTCCCATCTGGTTGGACTGTTGTCAGACCCATTGTTACTTATGTAGTCATCACTATAGGGCCAGGGTCCCATCTGGTTGGACTGTTGTCAGACCAATTGTTACTTATGTACTCATCACTATAGGGCCAGGGTCCCATCTGGTTGAACTGTTGTTAGACACATTGTTACTTATGTACTCATCACTATAGGGCCAGGGTCCCATCTGGTTGAACTGTTGTCAGACCCATTGTTCCTCATGTAGTCATCACTATAGGGCCAGGGTCTCATCTGGTTGGACTGTTGTCAGACCAATTGTTACTTATGTAGTCATCACTATAGGGCCAGGGTCCCATCTGGTTGGACTGTTGTCAGACCCATTGTTACTTATGTACTCATCACTAAAGGGCCAGGGTCTCATCTGGTTGGACTGTTGTCAGACACATTGTTACTTATGTAGTCATCACTATAGGGCCAGGGTCTCATCTGGTTGAACTGTTGTCAGACCAATTGTTACTTATGTACTCATCACTATAGGGCCAGGGTCTCATCTGGTTGGACTGTTGTCAGACCCATTGTTACTTATGTAGTCATCACTATAGGGCCAGGGTCCCATCTGGTTGAACTGTTGTCAGACCTATTGTTACTTATGTACTCATCACTATAGGGCCAGGGTCCCATCTGGTTGGACTGTTGTCAGACCCATTGTTACTTATGTAGTCATCACTATAGGGCCAGGGTCCCATCTGGTTGGACTGTTGTCAGACCCATTGTTACTTATGTACTCATCACTAAAGGGCCAGGGTCTCATCTGGTTGGACTGTTGTCAGACCCATTGTTACTTATGTAGTCATCACTATAAGGCCAGGGTCCCATCTGGTTGGACTGTTGTCAGACCCATTGTTACTTATGTAGTCATCACTATAGGGCCAGGGTCTCATCTGGTTGGACTGTTGTCAGACCCATTGTTACTTATGTAGTCATCACTATAGGGCCAGGATCCCATCTGGTTGGACTGTTGTCAGACCCATTGTTACTTATGTAGTCATCACTATAGGGCCAGGGTCCCATCTGGTTGAACTGTTGTCAGACCCATTGTTACTTATGTACTCATCACTAAAGGGCCAGGGTCTCATCTGGTTGAACTGTTGTCAGACCAATTGTTACTTATGTAGTCATCACTATAGGGCCAGGGTCCCATCTGGTTGGACTGTTGTCAGACCCATTGTTAATTTTGTAGTCATCACTATAGGGCCAGTGGTCCATCTGGTTGGACTGTTGTCAGACCCATTGTTACTTATGTACTCATCACTAAAGGGCCAGGGTCTCATCTGGTTGAACTGTTGTCAGACCCATTGTTACTTATGTAGTCATCACTATAGGGCCAGGGTCCCATCTGGTTGAACTGTTGTCAGACCCATTGTTACTTATGTAGTCATCACTATAGGGCCAGGGTCCCATCTGGTTGAACTGTTGTCAGACACATTGTTACTTATGTAGTCATCACTATAGGGCCAGTGGTCCATCTGGTTGGACTGTTGTCAGACCCATTGTTACTTATGTACTCATCACTATAGGGCCAGGGTCCCATCTGGTTGGACTGTTGTCAGACCCATTGTTAATTTTGTAGTCATCACTATAGGGCCAGTGGTCCATCTGGTTGGACTGTTGTCAGACCCATTGTTACTTATGTACTCATCACTAAAGGGCCAGGGTCTCATCTGGTTGAACTGTTGTCAGACCCATTGTTACTTATGTAGTCATCACTATAGGGCCAGGGTCCCATCTGGTTGAACTGTTGTCAGACACATTGTTACTTATGTAGTCATCACTATAGGGCCAGGGTTCCATCTGGTTGGACTGTTGTCAGACCCATTGTTACTTATGTAGTCATCACTATAAGGCCAGGGTCCCATCTGGTTGGACTGTTGTCAGACCAATTGTTACTTATGTAGTCATCACTATAGGGCCAGGGTCCCATCTGGTTGAACTGTTGTCAGACACATTGTTACTTATGTAGTCATCACTATAAGGCCAGGGTCCCATCTGGTTGAACTGTTGTCAGACACATTGTTACTTATGTAGTCATCACTATAGGGCCAGGGTTCCATCTGGTTGAACTGTTGTCAGACCCATTGTTACTTATATAGTCATCACTATAGGGCCAGGGTCCCATCTGGTTGGACTGTTGTCAGGCCTATTGTTACTTGTATCATGTAGTCATCACTATAGGGCCAGGGTCTCATCTGGTTGAACTGTTGTCAGACCCATTGTTACTTATGTAGTCATCACTATAAGGCCAGGGTCCCATCTGGTTGGACTGTTGTCAGACCAATTGTTACTTATGTAGTCATCACTATAGGGCCAGGGTCCCATCTGGTTGGACTGTTGTCAGACCAATTGTTACTTATGTAGTCATCACTATAGGGCCAGGGTCTCATCTGGTTGGACTGTTGTCAGACACATTGTTACTTATGTACTCATCACTATAGGGCCAGGGTCCCATCTGGTTGAACTGTTGTCAGACCCATTGTTACTTATGTAGTCATCACTATAGGGCCAGGGTCCCATCTGGTTGAACTGTTGTCAGACCAATTGTTACTTATGTACTCATCACTATAGGGCCAGGGTCCCATCTGGTTGAACTGTTGTCAGACCCATTGTTACTTATGCAGTCATCACTATAGGGCCAGGGTCTCATCTGGTTGAACTGTTGTCAGACCAATTGTTACTTATGTAGTCATCACTATAGGGCCAGGGTCCCATCTGGTTGAACTGTTGTCAGACCAATTGTTACTTATGTACTCATCACTATAGGGCCAGGGTCTCATCTGGTTGAACTGTTGTCAGACCAATTGTTACTTATGTACTCATCACTATAGGGCCAGGGTCCCATCTGGTTGGACTGTTGTCAGACCCATTGTTACTTGTATCATGTAGTCATCACTATAGGGCCAGGGTCCCATCTGGTTGAACTGTTGTCAGACACATTGTTACTTATGTACTCATCACTATAGGGCCAGGGTCCCATCTGGTTGGACTGTTGTCAGACCCATTGTTACTTGTATCATATAGTCATCACTATAGGGCCAGGGTCTCATCTGGTTGAACTGTTGTCAGACACATTGTTACTTATGTACTCATCACTATAGGGCCAGGGTCCCATCTGGTTGGACTGTTGTCAGACCCATTGTTACTTGTACCATGTAGTCATCACTATAGGGCCAGGGTCCCATCTGGTTGAACTGTTGTCAGACCAATTGTTACTTATGTAGTCATCACTATAGGGCCAGGGTCCCATCTGGTTGGACTGTTGTCAGACCCATTGTTACTTGTATCATGTAGTCATCACTATAGGGCCAGGGTCCCATCTGGTTGGACTGTTGTCAGACCAATTGTTACTTATGTAGTCATCACTATAGGGCCAGGGTCCCATCAGGTTGGACTGTTGTTAGACCTATTGTTACTTATGTAGTCATCACTATAGGGCCAGGGTCCCATCTGGTTGGACTGTTGTCAGACCCATTGTTACTTATGTAGTCATCACTATAGGGCCAGGGTCCCATCTGGTTGGACTGTTGTCAGACCAATTGTTACTTATGTAGTCATCACTATATGGCCAGCGTCCCATATGGTTGAACTGTTGTCAGACCCATTGTTACTTATGTAGTCATCACTATAGGGCCAGGGTCCCATCTGGTTGGACTGTTGTCAGACCCATTGTTACTTAAGTAGTCATCACTTTAAGGCCAGGGTCCCATCTGGTTGGACTGTTGTCAGACCAATTGTTACTTAAGTAGTTATCACTATAGGGCCAGTGTCCCATCTGGTTGAACTGTTGTTAGACCAATTGTTACTTATGTAGTCATTACCATAGTGTTAGGGTCCCATCTGGTTGAACTGTTGTCAGACCAATTGTTATCCAATTTCTGCACAATTTATCAAATCATTTTTTCATCACAGGCCTTTTTATTGCACTGAGCGTTACTGTTTTTTGCAATTCCCCAATTTCTCGATTGTTCTACAACTTTGGCTTTTTTGTTAACGCACACCACCTTCAATGTTTTAAATGCTTAGAGCTTAAATATACTTGTAATATTATGGTTCATCACTTTGTTGTCATAAATTCCCGTTTCATGTTTATTTGCTCTCATTTATATTGTATTAATTTGCCTAATTCAAATATGATGTAATGTACTAAACTTGCTTTGTGTTTTATTAATTACAACTTAATTTTTCCACAGTTATTTCCCTTCTGTTGATTGTTGCTGCCAAAAGTAACTATGGTGCGAAATGGTAAACATTGACATCACAAGATATTGTTTAACTATTAGGGAGAGGGTTACTAAGTTTTGAGGAAACAACAGTATAGCTTTCTTGGATTTTTTAAAGGTATTACTGTATGTTAAACAACAAAATTCTATCTACAAATAGATGAAGGCCACAAAAGATGATCATTTGAACAGCGAGATTTTTCAGATGTTCAATCATAATCTATTGGGCAAATTGATTGCAACATTTAATGCTACAATAGTATCATTAATATTTACAAGAATATTAAGTTTCATGTAAAGATTTTATATTTGGTGTAAAATTGGCACTTAAAAGTGTTATCAGACATTTTGCCTTCCTTGAATGCATGTTACAATATTTTTTTCTCTGTTTTGGAGAATTAAGGCACAATTTCTGCATAACTCATACTTTATGAGAAGATTGTGAACATAAACTGCAATAAAAAGTCACTTTTAATGTTTATTCTTTCCAAATCCATAAATAAAGAGGATAGTTATCTCTGCTAAAAATAGATATTGACGTCAGTGCTGACTACTTGGATTACGATATAATGTGATCTCAAAAGTAAGTTGCCACGGAGTTTTCTAAATTCAAAAAGGCTATCTTTGCAGCATGGCTGAGATAGGAAGTAATTGTTAACAATGATGATTGGAGATTTATGCTTCACTGTTCATACAGATATGGGGCATCAATAAACAGCATTTTCCCATACCTTATCAGGTAACAGTGACTGACTTGGTTATTTGAGAGAAAGAATGATGGTCCCCACTGTTGGATACCACCACTCTATTGTCACTCTATTGTGCGACATTTGCCAAAGTGGGAGCTCATTTATGAGCACTTTGAAGGGTGCTGTCCTCTGACAGTTCTCAATAAAACTCTCTCTTTTTCACAAGTTTGTTGCTTCTTTTAATCAATAACTGTTTTTAATGCCTCTGAGATTGAATGATTGTTGTGGAGAAGTAAAGCATGCACACATACACTCACTGTTTCAATAGGTTTGACATGATCATCCTAAAGTTATGACCTTGTGTTCACTATTTCTTTACCTTCTTTTTGTATTTCAGTAATTGTTGTTGTTTGAGTTTTAATCTAATCATACTGATGCTAACCTTGCCAAACTTACATCTTGTTTATGGTTCAACCATTTTCATTAGCCTAATTTCTGTTCCTTCCAATTTTAATTGATACAAAGAGTTCTCAAACTACATTCATTCTTTTCTTCCATGTTTCAAGTCAACTTTATAATTAAAATGTCGGAGGTATTTTGCCATCTGTAAATGATTTCTGCTCTGTTCATTCAGAAGACTCGTTATGTAGGGCAGTTCTATAGCCAAGAACAAAAGAACACATCAGCATGTTACCTAATAATGTCAGTTATTGTTGGAGATCTTTTGCACAGCCTTGACTCTTTTATGTGCAGAAGGCTCCATAATTAAGGGCAATTTAGCTTTGAATGTTATTGTACATGTAGCACATTCGATTGGAAATTCTAGAGTATCATAAAAAGGTCACTTTTATTTGTAAAATGTTCCTTTTTTAAATGAATCATTTAATATTTCAAGCTTCTTAGTTACCTAAGTAAGGAATTGTATACAATCTAAATGTGAGTTTAGTAATTCTTTCCTAAACAGTGTCTCAACATTCATTGCTATTTTCATTTTTATACACAGTTTCTTTTCTATGTTTATGAACATGTGTCTGTGCCAGATTCCCTAGCAAACAGCTTTGTGGTGTTTGTTTCACCATTTTGTCACTTTTAATACAAATATACCAATGTTTCACTCTCCCTTGACAAGTTCATTGAATAATTGTTGATGAGATGTAAAACATAAATACAAACATCAGTGTTTCAGGTGTGCTTTTTTACATAATCATTTTTAAATTAACACTAATTTGTTTCACAATTTCTGCAACTTTTATGAATATAATTGTTGTGTAACTTTCAAGGCAATCTGACTGATTAAAAAAATAATCTAAAATTAGCATCTTTGTTTCACAATTCATCCACTTTTATAAGGCCATTTACTGTTCCAAGACAATCATCTGGTTGTCAAACATTCTGCCACCATAACCATTCTTCCCCATGTTTTGCACTTTATTTTCAAATTAACAACACAATCATACTGTCTGAGGTCTTTTATAAGCTCTTAATGATTTCTGCACTGTTTAATCAGACAACTAATTATGCTGAACTGTGTTTTATAGACTAGAGGAGCAGAACAGATCAGAATGTCGGTCAAGCATCTCTTGTTTCATCGAACAATTTCTCTCAGTCTGAATTCTGTTATATAATGGAAGACATTTAACCCAGACACATTAATCCTGAAAATTTAATAAGAAACAAGAGTCTCTGGTTTTATAAAAGTTTACTTTTATTTGTTTCAAATTGTCTTTATTAATACATCAGTCAGAATTTGTAGATAACTTGTAGTAGACTCAACAATTGTGTGATCTTAAAGAATAAATTGTGTACTTAGAAAGTTGATATTTTCTTATCAACTTTGGTAAATATCAATATCCCAATTTAAATCACTTTTTTAAAATTTCTGCACTTTTTAACTTGACAATTCTATGAATTGTGAGCGCGGTCTTCTCACACTTACATCAGTGTTGTGTCAGTGTTGCCGGAACATG
Source organism: Sinonovacula constricta (assembly GCA_007844125.1). Classification (NCBI taxonomy): domain Eukaryota; kingdom Metazoa; phylum Mollusca; class Bivalvia; order Cardiida; family Solecurtidae; genus Sinonovacula; species Sinonovacula constricta. The sequence continues at coordinate 8,744,144 of CM017559.1, forward strand.
TTGGTTAAAGGTTTGCCGTAAAGCCATATACATTTGGTAGAGAGATATATTGGTAGAGAAGAGGTTAAATCTCTTGGACAACACACCCCATGTCCTTAGAAAATGGAATGCTTGAATAATTATACCTGCTGTAAGTGATCATCATCTAGAGATGACTGGAAGACTGTTGGGCAAAATCAAACCTTAAAAGACACATTATCATTTGAGAATGAAAATAAATCATGGATATAATATATTTAGTTTTCTTAGTCATAATAACTTGACTTGATAATTTTACTTCCATTGCATTTCCTTTAGCCAAGTTTCCAACTCTATACCAATACTGTATTTCAGCTGTACCTCTTCATGATTTTACAAATATCAACCATGATTTTGTGTTTATTTCAGCTGTACCTTTCCATGATTTTGTAAATATCAACCATGATTTTGTGTTTATTTCAGCTGTACCTCTCCATGATTTTACAAATATCAACCATGATTTTGTGTTTATTTCAGCTGTACCTCTCCATGATTTTATGAATATCAACCATGATTTTGTGTTTATTTCAGCTGTACCTCTCCATGATTTTACAAATATCAACCATGATTTTGTGTTTATTTCAGCTGTACCTCTCCATGATTTTACAAATATCAACCATGATTTTGTGTTTATTTCAGCTGTACCTTTCCATGATTTTGTAAATATCAACCATGATTTTGTGGTTATTTCAGCTGTACCTCTCCATGATTTTATGAATATCAACCATGATTTTGTGGTTATTTCAGACATGTCATTTTCATTTAATTGACTCACAGTATTTGTCATTGCATGTTGACAGGTACATAGTATTATTTTGCTTTGTACCAGGTACATAGTGTTATTTTGTTTTGTACCTTCCTTGTTAAAATTTTTATAACTTTAGATTAGTTTTTGTCACATCTTATCATTTCTGTTTTTCAATTATTTTTTAGGTGAGTTAAAAAGATCATTTTTTATCTTAATAAATACTTACTTGTAGTTTTAGGTCAATTATTTTCATTACACAAACATGTTTGTTTCTAAAAAATCTAAAGATCGAAAAAATATAAAAAATATGATTTTAATTTTTATTTGTAGCATTGAAATTTAATACAACACCTGCTATAGATATTTTAATTTTGTATAGCCCTTTCATTTATAGTACATGTATAGGATTACAAAAATTCACCTTATTTAGTGGTTTTTTTTAAACATTTAAAGGTACTTTTTGAATAAATGTATGTTTAGCGCAATATTGTAGATCCTCGGTTTTACCAGTGAACAAATGAAACCCTCAGTTGAGCAGATTCTGTCCAAGTGAAGAGTGACTACTGTTTATAGCTTTCTATGTCTGTAAAATAGCATGTTCATGAACAAATAACATGTATATGTGTCACTGTACTTGCCAGAAAACCATCGTCGCCATTAGGACAAAGTATACCAGTACCCCACCCTTATGGTGTTTCCAGCACTTGACGGCTTAATACAAACTGTTTCTACTTTAGTGTGTTCAGATACATCAGTAGTTGGAGATTGTAAATAAGCAATAAATATAGGGGAAAAAATATTATACATATTCAGTATTTTGGATGTTATAAATATTGCCTAGAGTTATTTTAACTTTATTAGTTTGTTACCAGATATGAATTTAAGAACATTTGTATACATTTCAGCAAAATATACCTGTTTAGGTAACAAGGTTACCAGCATTATTTTTGCTATATAGACACTATTTTATACTTCCAGTAGTTTTGAAAGTGCTGCTGGTTGATCAACACTATGAGTAGAATGATGATACAGATAAAATTCTCAAAGTAAAGTTTTTTTTATAAAAGCTCATTTTTCAGATTGCTTTGTCATTTTTCCCCCAAGGTCTATATTTACCAACCACACTTGTGGGATTGATGCTCAAGTAATTTATTTATATGCAGGATATGGCCATGCCTTCCAAATCAAAATGTGATTTTTTTGCAATATCATGGTGACTTTTCACAATTGAACTTTAAAGCCATAATGAGTCTGGGAGTCACATTGATTTATCTTAAACAGGTTCAAATAGTCTGTTGTTTAAAATGAAACCAAAAAACTAACCGTTACAGGACATGGAATACTGTTTTCAAATACAAAGACAAAGACAAAATGTTTAAAAAAGATTCCAATCTTTGACCTCACTTGTGGCATTTTATTGCTTTACTTGTGGCGCCACAAAGTCTAACTGAATTTTTGTTGTGTGTAGTTAAATTATATATTGTGACCAGCAGAATGTTTCCATAATATTTCAAATAACACGTTATATGACTGACATTTTATTGGCATTTATCTCTTTATTTCGATTAAAGTCAGACCCAATGATGGGTCAGTAGCTTTTAATCTCCTGTAAAATATATTTCTAGTTTTGAATTGTTTTGTATCAGTGACCTTGTTCTTTTCCTTAAGATAGTGTGGCTGACAGACTGTGTTAGTTTTAAGCCATGTTGACTGAAGTGTCAGTCTTGACTTCGGCTTATAAATGGTTAGAGCTTTAGTCTTCACCAACCCATGAATTAACTTATGACCAGTTTTGTTTATGATCACTTTCACATTGTGGTATATGGTGAGCACCCAGAATACATAAAGAAGTTATAATGTTTTGGCTAATATTTATATCTCAGAAAGTCTTCGGTTGTGGAGGGTATTTCCTTCTTTATTACTGAAAATATGTCAGTCAGTTTTACTAAAAATCTTATATTATCACAGAATTCTGTTGTTCATAGCCTTAAATTTCTGGATGTCTAAAGTTATTTGCTCAATAAAAATATTAAAAGTATTTATATTAATAGTTATTAATTACCACAGATGACTATATTGCTGGGTTATATATTCAAACTATGAAAGTTACATCACAATGACCATAGGTTGGACAATAGGATTGGATTCATTTGAATGTTAAATACAAATTGAAATAACTTACTGACAACTACTAAGTGAGTCAGCATTGTGAACGTGAGTTGCTAGAAGAGCCGTATGACTTATTGCAAAATTATATATTTCTTATTGTAGGTGACAGCAAGTAAAAAGGTTTGCTAGCCATATTTTTATTAATTTGTACTAGTAATTGTAGGGAACTATGTGTATTTATAACTATTTTTGAAAGCACAACATTTATGCCATATTCTAACACTTAACCCAAGTAACATTTTACATATCTTGGTACATGAGGCATATTTCAGGATTTATTTAAGAAGATTTTTTTTTATGACGTACATGTAAACTACACTTTATAGATATTTGTATGGATACAGTAAATGTAATGAATGTTAACTCTGAACCTGCTTAGCATACGTTAATCACACCGAGGCAAATAATGTAGACACAGATCAGTCTGCTTTCACTTGGACCTATAAAATCAGGATCTACATTGTTTGCACCTTATTCTTGACCTATTTGTCTTGTGATAATGGCAATCAATAATTACCAATAAATACTGGCTATTCACAAATGCAGCAGACTATGAGTTAACACAACCTCTTAAACATTGTTGTTTGTGAGTAAAAACTGGTCAGAAAACATTGTTGTTTGTGAGTATAAACTGGGCAGAAAACATTGTTGTTTGTGAGTACAAACTAGGCAGAAAACATTGTTGTTTGTGAGTAAAAACTGGTCAGAAAACATTGTTGTTTGTGAGTATAAACTGGGCAGTTTTTCTATAGATATTGCTCTTTACTACAGGTTTTCATCTTGTTTGATCTTCCTTCTGGTACTTTTTGTCCCTTGCTTGTGTTTTGTGGTGGTTGTCGACTTGGGAATGTATATTTATAAATGTGTTGTTTTTGTTTTATTATATCTATTATATTTACTTACAGCTCTTTACAGTTAATTAATTATAGCATGAAATGCAATGTGCAAACATTTGAGCTTATTTCAATTTGTTTAAATGGCATTCATGACCTTAAAACACTATTTGACTGAAATTTGGGTTTAAGTTGCACATATGCTGTGAGAAAGCTTTACAGCATGCAGGTATTATTTATATATGCATTGTTACATGTATGTGCTTTGTAACATGTTCCTCAGCAACAAGGTTGGACTTTCCTCAACTATAAGCAGCTCAAATTTTCATGGTGTGATCTGTCATACAAAAACAATAAACAAATCAACAATTACATGTGTCTTTAGATAAATGAACAGAACTTAAATATGGAGTCACCTCCAAGTTTGCATGAAATGTCTGAATGTCACCTCATTTGTCTGTCCACTAATGAGTCAGTCATACAGCTTAAAGTCAATAAGTTTCAATTACAAGACTGTGTAGCAAGGTCTTCATTCACCAACTACTGATAGAATTGGCTATTAATGCACTGGCTTATTATTCTTATAGTTAGTTACTGTAACTTGAAAACAGCAATAAATTTACATCTTTAGTTCAAAATCAAATGGCTTCCCTGTTTCCTATTCTCCACACTGCAGGTATCGCTTCAACACTGCATAATCAAAAGCATTCACTTTGCCAAAGCCAGCTTATTATTATATCTGCTTTGTGTTCTACATAAATACATTTTTGTCTGGTATTATTTTTACAGCACAGTTCCAAAACAAGTATGAATAGGCATTTACTACACATGCTTTTGAACATTTATCTTGTAGATTTTTTCAACTTAAATGTGTAAGACTATATATGAGCAGCCACATTATTCCATAATTGGTAGATTGTCATTTCCCTGCATAAGACATAACTAAAGTTCATGATATTGCTATAGCTAAATTACTTACTCCCTGTTATGATTATGATTCCACTGGTTGTGGAATAATGAAGTCAAGTGTTGATGGCATCCTATCACAGTGAAGGCAGCAAGTAGACACTATCTCAAGATAACTGTGATAACAAGACTGAAACTTTGAAACCCAAACTAAAACAAAACATTCAGTATCTTATAAAGTTAGCTCAAATTCTGAAAGGGTTCTTTGGTAAGCTGAATGTACTGAAGTTGAGAAAGGCATACCATGAGACTGCTGTTTAAGGTGAAAGCTGGTTTTAAAGAATTATTTTATCATATATATTGGTAGTATTCTTGTTGATGTTAAGTAGTAAAAAGCTAGTTTTAAAAATGCTAAAAGGGAATGAGGCTTTTACATGTACCTGTAACTAATCACATTCTCATTATTATAAATCTTACAATTTAAATGCAACAGATGTTGTTAATAACTGTGAATATCATGAGAAAAATTGTATATGTTAAGGGCCCTATTTAGCCAGATATGAAAAATGACTTTCTTTTTTGTTTGTCTGTGTAAGTACATGACATTTTTATATTTGTGTAAATATTTTATGTAAATGAAACAATTGTTTTAATTGTTTATGAAGATTTATACAACTGTCTGGATAAAATATGTACAATATGTTAAATAAGGATTACTTGGTCAGATGGGTACATTATTTGATAACAGTATCAAGATCATGTACAACATATAGTCAGTGAATAAATTACTGGATCTTATTACTAGTGACATGATCAGTTGTCTAATCTCCCTTTTATTTCTGTCTACCCAAGGATCCACTGTCTGGAGATTTCAAGTTTGCCTCCCCAAACCTCATCATGAAGGTGACACGCCCTGCCACTATAACAGGTAACGTATTTCTATATTCCCATTATTGGTTGCTCATTTGACATATGACATAATGTGGGGTAGCTTCTGTTCTGTTGAAACAGGAAGATTTGAAAGCATTGATGTTGATGACCATTTGTGTCCTTTCTGTTCTAGTATACATAGCACTAGAAATGTTCTTATACACTGAGATTTACATGTATCAGGAATTGAGAATGGCTAAACTCCAAAATTTCTATTGACGTTTCTGCAGATTTGTAAAACATTGCAGTCACTGATTTTAAGTTGTTATTTTTTTTTTTTAAATGTTATTATAAATGAAAGCTAATGTTTATACTGTTTATTCATCTAATAATTATTCTTTATAAATATTCAACTCTTAAACTTTATCTTTAATAAAAATAGCATTGTCACACACACACAAGGAATGTTAGCAGATATGAATTTATATATATTTATATATATTCATATTTGCTAGCATTCCTTGTAATTATTATTATAATAATTCTCGAATAATACTTTAAGAATGGCCATGTAATTTATTGTTTCATGTTTTATAATATTTTTAATGTATTTGTATCCAAGGATGAGATTAAAATTATCAACTAAATCATAATATATGACACCTTACAAATTTATCAGAGGAATAATAGGACATACCAGAATATTGCACATGTTGGTTTGACACTTTTATCATTGAGTTAATTAATATTCAATTCTCTGATTTATATAAGCAAACATGTAATGATCAAACTCAAGTTTTGTGAAGTTGAATAAAAAAAGCTGACATTTCAGTTGCACTTAATTATTTTCTACCTGACATGTTCATATTTAATCCTATTGGAGGTGTACTGGAAAGATTAGATTTGTCAGACTGTAGTCTTGTTAAATGTAGTACTTAGCAGTTGTTAGTTATTGTTAATGTTCTTTTTTTTTAATAATTATGATTATTATTAGTAATTTTGTTAATAATTTTTATTTTACACGAAAATGGCTTAAATATGCACCAAATACAATGAACCTCCTATATAAAGTCATCATTTTATTGAAAACACAGTGTTTATTCTATACTGACCCTCACACCCACCACTTTTTCCTGTCAGGTGTGACAGTGTCCAGCCTCCAGTCTACCCTGCAAAAGATGGATAACCCTGATGTGGTTGGTGTAGGACAGAACACCCTATTTACTGCCAACCATCTCGATCAGCGACAGTCCATGTTCAACCAACTTCATGAAAATCTGCTAAAATATCTGCCAGAGGAAGAGGATTCCAATTCTCTTGTACAGTAAGTTTGTTTAGTGATGCCTTTACTGTGAAAGCATACATAGGTTTGAAAGTCCAACTCTAGTTCAGTCAGGTAAAACACCTACAGGAGGGAGATAATTGCAACACACATGCACAGGCAGTTAGTAAAATGCTGCATTCACTGTACATATTAAGCAGCAGCAGTCTACTGAAATAACCATCAAAGGGAAATTGTCTTGCAAATAAAGACGCAAGCAGTTTTACCCCCTATTTCTCAAAAGTGGCATGGTGAAAGGAAGTATTGATGGAAAAGTACTTTAAAGTGACAAAGTAACAAACTGTCAAAACTATAACTAAACTCAAAATAACTCTATAAAACAATATGTATACTTTCATGCTTCTTAGCTTATGTGTGTGTAATTTAACTATTAAGTTAAACATCTAGAGCCCACTGGGTACATATAAACTATATTTTTAAACGTTTGGATAACGTGCTAGGAATAAGACAAAACGACAGGACAGACTAATTCATTGACCCGAATGACCAGAAAGGCAATGCAGCGCAAGTGTTGTCCACTGGAACACTAGTTGCAGTACGGAAATGACTCTGTAACACTTGTCTAGTTTAGTTGTTTAGTGCTGCCTTCACCATGATAACTTACCATGAAGTGACAATATATGTTCTCCAGTTTCTACCTTTCTACTTAAATATCTACTTGAAGAAGAAGACTCTATTAAATTTGCACAATAAGTTTGTTCACTTTTATATTCACTTAATAGCTTCTTGTCAGATTTGTCTTTTTGGGGGGACAAAACAAAAATCAAGTTAAAAAAGGGAATTTCAACTCCTTGGAAAAAACACATTTCACATTAAGTTAGACAGGGTTTCATGGCAAACTTAAAGCCATAAAACTCCTATCAATGATCATTATGGCCTGTTGATATGCAGGACACATATAATAAAAAGAAGTCACCATTATAATTGACATTACATTTACATTCTGTCAGAATTATTCAGCGAGATATATATTATTTTAATACATTTAGCAGTTCAGAGCATTGGTATGTATTCCTTCTGGTTCTCCATTACAATTGTACTTTGATGCTTTAAAAAAATCAATGTTTCACTCCAATTATCTTAATCACTGCAGATTGAAAAATCTGTCACTTGATCAACTTATTTAATTAAGATAGACCAGGATGAGCCTCCATTTTAAGACATATCCCTGTTACAAAGTTTAGCTTGAAAAATATCTTTGCATTGAGCTAGAGGCCAATACCATAACAATTCAAATTTCTAGACCAGTTATTTTAAATCTATCCATTTAAAGTCAGTTGGGAAATAATATCTATCAACTTATCTTTTAACAGCCCACATCTTGGGTAAAACCAATACTCAGGTACTGAGTATCAGGAACAATGTACAGTAAATAATCTTGCTCAAGGTCTTAATTCAGGGTTGGTTTTGGGGTTCGAACCAGGGAGCCCCCAATCCAATGTCAAACATATTAACCACTTGACAATGGATGTTCACTAAACCATTATGGTATTGGTTTTATACCCAAAAGCACAAGAAGCTGCGCTTTTATATGGTTGACTGTTGCCCTTAGCAAGGCATATTATTGATGTGTAGGCAGCACTGCAGCTGTTTTAACACATGCTTTAAATGATTGAAATGTAGAATATGGGTACAACAAAAGCACCAAACTCAAGGCCTTGAGAAAATACAAGAACTGTCAAAAAGTAAGCGTATAACTATCTAATAATTCTGGTCAGTATGAATTGTTCAAATTGATCAAGATCCACAACATTTTTTGATGAAAGACATATTTACCAGGGTATGAAATGATTTTGTAAATAACTAAGAATTTAGTATTTTAAGACATAGATATATACAAGAATTATATCAATCATTATTTCTGATATGTGCACAGTAAAGCTGATGACTAACACATCATATTATTAACAGTTCTTCAGTTTTGTATAAACACAATTTCTGTCAAATTCATTTCATGCTGACACATTGTAACTCAACTTTACTAAGTAATTTTTTATACATTATAGGTTGCTTCTTTGCTAAGGCATTTAATAACAAATAACAAAAAACAAACGTCATCAGTTTTGTTAATTTAGTAAAGCCTAATAAAACCAACATATTTGTATTCTTCTTTATAATTTTACACCCAAGTAAATTTGTAAGGATGGAAATTATTATAATATAATGACAGCGTTTCGTTCAGATGCTTTAATAACACCACAGCCTTTATAATATGATTACTATGCATCTGAATGCAACACTGTGCATTATTCTGTGTTATATCACACATAACCAAGATGTATTTCTTTTTTGTAGCATGATGTACATCTCTCTCCTATGTTTTCCAGGTATCCTAACTTCCATTTCCTGACAGCTGGTAGGATGTTACCCCAGGGACTGGAACAACAAAATCTCCAAGGTGAGCTCATCTTCTATTTCCTGCTTTTATATAGTTTCATAACTGACTCCTGCACCAGCTACATTTATTGACAGCCCATACTCATTTCTTAGTTATCTGTTTACATCATCTACCATAAAGAGGTATAGAATATGCACAGATTTTTGACAGATTTATTTAATAAAAGCTGGGATGCACACATTCTATGATCTACATACAATTGAACATTATGCTAGAGAATGTATATCAAATTGTGCAGATCATCCCAGGTAGAACTGGCTATTCTGAATCTACTTTATTTGCCTAAGCCAGATCAGCCTTGACTGGTCATTTGAGGAGAAAAACAAAATGCTTTTTGCTGTCTTCAATTTATTTGTTGGTTTTTCATATCAAGTTTAAAGTCAATTAGACTTTTTCATTTTTGCAATGCACAATATTTACTCACCTGATTATTTTAAACATTATGATCACATTTTAATTTACATTATGCCAATCTCCCAGGTCGACCTACCACAGTTGCAGTATGGTGGCCTGGTACAACCAATCTGGTGCAGTACTCTCTTCTGAAGACATCCAAAGGTAAAATAATAACCTGGATTTGCTGGGGTTTTCTATCTCCACATCACATAGATACAATTATAGTCATTATGACAACAGTACTAACACACCACAGATCAGCCAAATGGCTGCCTCATGACAACAGTACTAACACACCACAGATCAGCCAAATGACTGCCTCATGACAACAGTACTAACACACCACAGATCTGCCAAATGGCTGCCTCATGACAACAGTACTAACACACCACAGATCAGTCAAATGGCTGCCTCATGACAACAGTACTAACACACCACAGATCAGCCAAATGGCTGCCTCATGACAACAGTACTAACACACCACAGATCAGTCAAATGGCTGCCTCATGACAGCAGTACTAACACACCACAGATCAGTCAAATGGCTGCCTCATGACAACAGTACTAACACACCACAGATCAGCCAAATGGCTGCCTCATGACAACAGTACTAACACACCACAGATCAGCCAAATGGCTGCCTCATGTAAACAGTACTAACACACCACAGATCAGCCAAATGGCTGCCTCATGACAACAGTACTAACACACCACAGATCAGCCAAATGGCTGCCTCATGTAAACAGTACTAATACACCACAGATCAGCCAAATGGCTGCCTCATGACAACAGTACTAACACACCACAGATCAGCCAAATGGCTGCCTCATGACAACAGTACTAACACACCACAGATCAGCCAAATGGCTGCCTCATGACAGCAGTACTAACACACCACAGATCAGCCAAATGGCTGCCTCATGACAATAGTACTAACACACCACAGATCAGTCAAATGGCTGCCTCATGACAACAGTACTAACACACCACAGATCAGTCAAATGGCTGCCTCATGACAACAGTACTAACACACCACAGATCAGCCAAATGGCAGCCTCATGACAACAGTACTAACACACCACAGATCAGCCAAATGGCTGCCTCATGACAACAGTACTAACACACCACAGATCAGCCAAATGGCTGCCTCATGACAACAGTACTAACACACCACAGATCAGCCAAATGGCTGCCTCATGACAACAGTACTAACACACCACAGATCAGTCAAATGGCTGCCTCATGACAACAGTACTAACACACCACAGATCAGTCAAATGGCTGCCTCATGACAGCAGTACTAACACACCACAGATCAGTCAAATGGCTGCCTCATGACAACAGTACTAACACACCACAGATCAGCCAAATGGCTGCCTCATGACAACAGTACTAACACACCACAGATCAGTCAAATGGCTGCCTCATGACAGCAGTACTAACACACCACAGATCAGTCAAATGGCTGCCTCATGACAACAGTACTAACACACCACAGATCAGCCAAATGGCTGCCTCATGACAACAGTACTAACACACCACAGATCAGCCAAATGGCTGCCTCATGTAAACAGTACTAACACACCACAGATCAGCCAAATGGCTGCCTCATGACAACAGTACTAACACACCACAGATCAGCCAAATGGCTGCCTCATGTAAACAGTACTAATACACCACAGATCAGCCAAATGGCTGCCTCATGACAACAGTACTAACACACCACAGATCAGCCAAATGGCTGCCTCATGACAACAGTACTAACACACCACAGATCAGCCAAATGGCTGCCTCATGACAGCAGTACTAACACACCACAGATCAGCCAAATGGCTGCCTCATGACAACAGTACTAACACACCACAGATCAGTCAAATGGCTGCCTCATGACAACAGTACTAACACACCACAGATCAGTCAAATGGCTGCCTCATGACAACAGTACTAACACACCACAGATCAGCCAAATGGCTGCCTCATGACAACAGTACTAACACACCACAGATCAGCCAAATGGCTGCCTCATGACAACAGTACTAACACACCACAGATCAGCCAAATGGCTGCCTCATGACAACAGTACTAACACACCACAGATCAGCCAAATGGCTGCCTCATGACAACAGTACTAACACACCACAGATCAGTCAAATGGCTGCCTCATGACAACAGTACTAACACACCACAGATCAGTCAAATGGCTGCCTCATGACAACAGTACTAACACACCACAGATCAGTCAAATGGCTGCCTCATGTAAACAGTACTAACACACCACAGATCAGTCAAATGGCTGCCTCATGACAACAGTACTAACACACCACAGATCAGTCAAATGGCTGCCTCATGACAACAGTACTAACACACCACAGATCAGTCAAATGGCTGCCTCATGACAACAGTACTAACACACCACAGATCAGTCAAATGGCTGCCTCATGACAACAGTACTAACACACCACAGATCAGCCAAATGGCTGCCTCATGACAACAGTACTAACACACCACAGATCAGTCAAATGGCTGCCTCATGTAAACAGTACTAACACACCACAGATCAGCCAAATGGCTGCCTCATGACAACAGTACTAACACACCACAGATCAGCCAAATGGCTGCCTCATGTAAACAGTACTAACACACCACAGATCAGTCAAATGGCTGCCTCATGACAACAGTACTAACACACCACAGATCAGTCAAATGGCTGCCTCATGACAACAGTACTAACACACCACAGATCAGCCAAATGGCTGCCTCATGACAACAGTACTAACACACCACAGATCAGTCAAATGGCTGCCTCATGACAACAGTACTAACACACCACAGATCAGCCAAATGGCTGCCTCATGACAACAGTACTAACACACCACAGATCAGCCAAATGGCTGCCTCATGTAAACAGTACTAACACACCACAGATCAGCCAAATGGCTGCCTCATGTAAACATTTTTACACAGACTGGAGCTTAAATTCACATGCTGAAGTTTTCAGCAAGCATAAGTGCCCAGGAACTCAACTGTCACCTTTATAATACACAGAAGTATGTTTAAAATAATACAAATAGAGAAGAGATTTTATGTTAGAATGTTCATTATGGTGCCATCATTGTTGCAATGTAAAAGAATGATGTGGTGTTTTTTTATTGATGGCTTCTATTTCATAAATTATCTCAAGGTTGGAGGTTAATTAATAGAGCTATTAAACCAAAAACAATGCTTATTTTGTGTTCTTGAAAAACTACTCAACTACTTTTACCAGACCTGGTAGCACAGGTTTTGGGGGGGCCTTAAAAACTCAGGACACAACATAACAATCTTTAAAAATGTTAATGTTGTACATGTAGGTTTCTTTTGTTACCATCAAGCAAATATATGTGTAGATTAACAACTGGTCTACCCAGTGTAATAATAATGTGATGTTGTATTGGCCAGATCATGGCATGCTATTTGCATAGGAGGCAGCACTAACTGGATCTAGATAAATGAAAAATTATTGGTAGATTGACTTAACTACACAATATAAATCTATGATGCCAGTGATGAACATTATTAACACTGCAAACTTTTTATCTCAACAGATCTGGAGTTTAAACCAGACTTGGTGTGGCCATTTAGCTGTAAGATCAGCTGTACAGAAGTGTCACCAGACACCAACATCATCGCAGTGGGACTGGAGAATGGATCTCTGGTTATCTGGGACAAATATATGGGTATGTAGCTCAAAAACCCATTGTAGTAGAATCTTGCAGTCAGGCCTCTGGATTGGGTCTTACACCATTTTGTAGTTTAGTTTTTGTTTAAAGTTTAAATATTCTATGAATAAGGAGAGCAATTCCAACTAGTCAGTAGTTGTAGATAGGGGTCACTGTGTGGCAGCTGCAGGAGTAATAGATAGGTGTCATGTAGCAGCAGCTGCTGGAGTTGTAGAAAGCAGTCACAGAGGGTCAAAGGGTTAAGTGAAGTATCAAGGAAAATTAGTGTTTATATAAGCCTTATACTCAACAAATTTGTTCAGTTTTCTAAATTTGACATTGAAACTATCACTCATGATTGATAACAATGTTTATCATATGCTATATGTTTATAATAACTTGTGGTAAAAAAGTACATTATTTTACTAAGAATACCATGAACTTGTTCCTTCAAAAATCTCAAAGTATAAGAACTTGTATAAACTTTTAACTTCTTCATTCATTCTGTAGGTACACAAAAAGGTGTGATTAATGTGCGAGATGACTCGGCAGTGACAACGATTCGGTTCCTCGACCCCTGTTTGTATCCCCAGGATGTGGCTACTGGTGCTCCCTACCAGACAGGGTGTGGCATCTATCTGTTAGTCATGTGTGCCAACAGCGCCCTCTATACAGTGTCCACAGGGCCAGGTGCACCTCTACAAGCCAACTTGATAGCACTGCCGTAAGTTCATTTGGGTCAAACTCCATTTTTAATGTCCAAAGTCTGTTGACAGTTCAATTTAGCACTTGTTCAAACACAGGCCATCTCTTATCAAAATATTAAAAAATGGTAGATGGCTAGTATTTACGTAGTTTTACGACTGGTATGCCCAGTGTCATAACAATGTGTGAGAGGGTATGATGTCAGGTTTTCATGGCATGTTATCATAGTTAAGACAACACTATATATGCTTCAGGCAAACACTTCCTTAAGGTTCTGGAACTGTAATGGTGACCTTCCACAATCCTCATAATGATACTCTTTCTTGAATCTATACATCATATAGTGAATTTTTAAAGAAGTTTACCATTTGTAACTCAAGTTATGTGCATTTTTATAGAGTGACCCTTGATTTTTAAAAACACCGTAAATTGTGCTGGGACAAAAAATGAAAAAGTACTATTTTTTTTTTAAATTCTACAGTTCTATATTCAAATTTTGACCAATTTTCCTGTTACACAATCATGTCATGATGAATCAGAACAATTAGATTACACTTTGGACAAATACTTATAAAAATACAGAGCTTTGCATACATGTACCCACAAACAAAAATCCGAGGTTTTTGAGTGTGTTTAAAAATTTACTCTATCTATAAAAGCAAATATCTCAAGTTTGAAGCTAGTTAGACACATACAACTAGATTCAAAATTTTCTGCAATATGAACTGCCCATAATATGAGATTTTAAAGACATTTTACCATTCCTAATAATATTCATAAGAATTTGTAAAGGTTACTATAATGAAACTGCAAGAGAATTTATAGCAAAAAATAACATCAAAATGGTCAATTACAGATTATACTTCTTTATACAAAAAAATCAGCTACAGTTGGTATTGAAGATGGAAATATTTATGTAAAACTCTGCATTATCATATGAAAACCTTCTCTTTACTGATTTTGGCTGGCTTGAGGGAAAAATTAGAAATTAACCACTTTACACGTTTTTCGTAAAAAATTCCGACATTTTAGGAATAACTGAGTCAAGCACTCTTTTGGTATTAGTGACATGTGGTTGTACCTCACAGTTTTGACTCCTGAACACATGTAAAAGTCCATCCTGGCCATCCTGAGAAAATATCAGCAAAGGTGAGCAACGATCACGCTGTTTAGCTCCCAGTTCCGCCATTTTGGAGAAATGGGTAACCCAATGATGTCATGGAAAGTCCCTATCACGTGGTGAAAAATTACTAAAAATAGCAATTACGAAACTTTACGACCAATGCTATTAAAAAAAAAAAGGATCATACCGATTGCCGATGTTAACCGAAGTTAGTTACAGTTCCAGAACCTTAAGATAAATGAAGGATTGTTTGTAGGACACTCAACCTAACAAACAGTAAATACAATGCTTCATTTACAGTCAACTATTGAGACAACTCAGTTGTATTAATCTATTTTTTTTTCTTTTTTTGCAGCTCACCATGCTTTTCAATTTTTCATTTCCTTAGCAATGGCAACTTTTGATCTGTCATTTTTCTGCTCTTTATTTATTTATAATTCACTTACTTAAAATGGCAGCATTGAAATATCTCTTGATTTTAACCTTATTTGTACTAATGACTTCTAGTAAAAATTGTCCGGGGTTTTTTCCTTTCAGTGCAGAGAAGGAGGATAGTTCAGTTACTGTACTTCAACCCTTTACATCACAACCTGAGATGGTAGGTAACTTTTATTTGTGAAATTCTGTTTTTAATATAATTGGACAGATGTCCATCCTAAATATGGAAGGTCATAAGGATGAACCCAAGCCCAATGTTTGACTACGAGTAAGTAGGAAAGACAAAGTTCCTTGAGTACTTCAACATATATCAAAATTTAAAAAGGCACAGGACACGGTATTGACATGCTCGTCAGTTGTAAAACTTACTTCAAACTGTCACAAGAAATAATATAAAATGGAGCAAACCCAACAGTTATCAACTTGAAACAGTCAGTCTGCAGAACTTAGACACAGCCACCCCAGCCTTTTGGTTTAAAACCTCTCAAGAAAGGGCCATCATTCCACAAATACTAGGTAGAAAGTTACCAATGTAAGGGGCCATAACTCCACAAATACTAGGTAGATAGTTACCAATGTCAAGCTTAAGTTGTATTTAAATCACAAATCTTTTAAAAGTTATTGATCAGGATTGAAAGCTTCCATCAAAGGCTGGTGGTACTTGTCTTCCCCATAATGATAGTGGCTTAGCTTCAGTATTTTTGTTCAGCTCCTAATTATGACATGGCTCATGGCCAGTTGACATGGCAGGAAACTGTAACTGGGGGTTATTTAGTCTGGTTCCCAGCGTACTATCCTATGCAATAGTACGTCTGGCTGATGCTAACAATGGCGGCCTCCGCTGTATTGGAAAATAACATGGTAATGTTTGGTGTTATAACCTTTGCAAGTGTGCCAAGAAGTTAAGACTCTTTAATTAAGTATTGTAAAGACATTATTGTAAAAACATCAACACTATTCTACTAACAAATTTCTAGAAACAGGTAATGTACCATTTAAAATAACATTTTGTAATCGCTTATATGAACTAAGTTATGATCATAATAAAAAAATCTTTCGAATGGCACAGCGATAAATTATAACTCTTGCTTCGCTAAATGTGTCTGTAAACTTTCATTGGCGGGTGCCATTTTCAGCCTGTGCCTGACTCGATAACGTAGTGAAAGGGGAAGGAACTCCAGACTAGGGGTTATTGAACAGTCAAACAATCCCTGTATGCTGTCACAGTGAAGGCTGAAGTAATTTACACATTTTGGTTGCTTTAACCCTAATCATTCTACAATTGTTAAGAACTATTCTTACAATCTGATTAAAACTATATCCTGAAAACTGCATTTACATTTTGTAAGATCTGACTTTAGTGAGATTGCTATTCTTAAGTCCTGAATTATTCGCTAACCATTTTATGTCAGGTAAACATGTGAAGTGATAATCACTTGTCAGTAAATAGTGCAGGTCTTGCTTTAAGCTGTCTAATCTGGACCTGTGCTATTTTATTAAGTCAGATCTATTTGTTCAGGAAAAGAGTACACAACCTAACTTTCTTTTCAAGAAAACTCATTAAGTGGGTTTTATGAAAGGTGATAGGTTTAAAAAAAAAAAATACTTGAAGCATTGTTGGTTGGATGATATTTTCAACTAAATAAATTTATAGTATAGCTGAACACATTTGAAATCTTCTTTCCATATTTTTTCATATTGTCTGTCTTGTCTGTACAACAAAAGAGTTTGTAATAAGAAGAAGAATATTTGTAAAATTAGCAACTAATCTAGATCTATTTCACAAAGGTATCAAGGAAAGCAATTAGTATTTGGATAATTTAATGAATTTTACTGTATAAATTAGGAATTACAAATTTATTTCTTTGTTTTCTGCTGAGGTAAACAATAATTAATTAGATAAAGACTTGCATAATACATACTTTGACATGACATTTTAAACTTATGTCCTTCTTGACCAATTTATTTGAAAAGTACTTGCAATAAATTCTGAATAATGCACATTACAATCTTCATTTTTTTTGCAAGTAGAAAATGTAACCTTTCGGCTTTCAGTGTCGAGTTTCATTTTTCCAGACTCAGTTCAGATCCAATATTTCAAGTTTAGCACATCTAAGAAGATAATTAACAGCATATTGCACAGTTTCCCATGATCTTATTTCTTGCAGACAATTACACAAAATTTTTAATGCAGTTCTAAAGCTATTTAATTTCATTGTCTTCCTAAAAACTTCATAAATTATTCATTTTAGCATTAATTTCTTGATTTTATTCCCTGCTGGTTGGATACTTTGTCAATTCTTTAGAAACAAGCCAGTTTCAAAGCAAAAACAATACCACAGCAAAAACAGTTCCTAGGAGTTTGTTGTCGTTTACAATGGATTGATATGTAGCTGTGAGATAAGCCCAGCCCACATAGTAACTGTTACTATGTTCCACACACTTTCATCCAAGAAGGCTGATATTCTGCACTTAATTGAAATCTTCTGGAAATAGAATCATATATGACTTTAATATATAAAAGACATGACAGTATGGTCGTGTCCTCTTAGTGTAGCCAGATCATTGGAATTAACAATTTAAGCCACTTCAAAGATGCCATGTGAATCAACCTTCTTTTATATTCCTTTTGGTTGTTGCTTTAGCTAAAACTGAAATAATTTGTTCTCTTTCCATTAAATACAACTTAGATTTTTGTATGTTTTATTTATTGTTGACAAATTAATATTTACACTTATTTTAATTTTGATGATTGACTTATGGAAAAATACAACTGTAAACTACCTAACTCTATGAAAGTATGTCAGTTCACATAGACACCTTCTCAAAATTTCAATTGAAATAATAGGATTTATTTATTATATAATTGTGAACAGTATTCAAGTACACAACATAATATATTTAACTGTCTTCTTGCTTCTTTGCACAGCATCCATTTAAGGAATACCATTTGGTGTCAAAGTTTTGTTCTTTATTTGTATGAGTAAAACAAGTATCTGCCACTGGATGTGTGTACAATGCATATGTCTTTGCTAAATGCAACATATTTGTATCACTGTGCACTGCCTACAAACTAGTCCATCACCAAGTCTTTAGTTTTCAGTGTGTTAATTAGTACCCCTTGGAATGATGTTTTCAGTGTGTTAATTAGTACCCCTTGGAATGAGACTTCCACAATGGTAGCCTGACAAAACATCTCCCAGGTGTTCAGTCCTGGGGTGTCCTACACTATTTATGTGGCATACAGTGACACTCTTTTGCTCATGTCATTGATCTGTATCTCTACACAAATAAATATTTTAAAATCTTTTTTACTTTACCTTTTTATAGGGAACTGTTTATAATACTTGTTTAACAAACTTAAAGACATAAAAGAATCAATAGTGAAAGTAAAGTGTACTTTTGTGTTATGTAATATCAGTGTTAGTTTTAGAATTATCCTTATACACGGAGGTGCTTTTTGGCTTTTTTGTTTTTGGATTTGTTTTTTGTTTGTTTTGAGTGCTAAATGGGTAGCCTTTACCTGATTAGCTTAAAATATATTTGATGTACAGTTCACAACTATCCATGACTGTGTTGCGTAGACATTGCCTATCCTCCATGTTTGTCTAACCATCTGGAGCTAAGATTTGTTTATAACAGAATGGCTGTCCTTCCAGATACAGTGATGTCCTAAGTAATTGTTTATCACAAAATGGCTGCGATTCCATATTCAATAATATCCTCAGTAATTGTTATCAAAGAATGATCATGAGTCCAAATTCAATAAATAAGATTTAATAGAAGAAATAATTTACACCATGAAACCATTCAAAGGTGTGTAAAGTGTACATCTTGTTATAACTCACTATAAAGATTCTTATAAAAAAAATTTTTTTATTTCTCACTGAAGAGGGCTTTTACAGTACTTATCCTGATATGTTACACCCCAAAGCCTATCAACCAATTGTGCAGTATTTATCTCACTATTTCACACAGGGGAAAACCCTTTTAAATATGTTTATTTTTAACCAGTTATTTCTCACCACTGAGACTGCAACCCATCCACACTTGACCAGTTGTACAGTTCTCATCTTGTTTTATGACACCTGGAAGTGCCCATCCAATCTCTTGTACTGTAGTTAACCAGTTATTTCACACTACAGCGACCCTGAATCAATTGTACCATATTAATCTTGTTATTTCACACATTGGGGGAGAGGTCTTTTAAACATTTGTAAAATATTTGACTGTTTGTTTCATACATCAGAAATTACCTCCTCAATCAATATAACAGTATTTAGTTTGTTATTGCAAACTAGGGAAGAGCCCATCCAAATACTTGTACAGTATTTTGCTTGTTATTTCATACCACTGTACCCATAAACTAATATCACAGTATTTATCTTGTAATTTCACATTGGGGAGATTGCACATCCAAACACTACAGTATTTTACTTGTTCTTTCATGCCACATTGTCCCTCAGCTAATATTGATATTTTACACTGGGGAAGAGCCCATCAAAACCTTATCACACCACAGTTCAATCAGTTTTACACAGGTGGAGTATATGTCCCATTATCCAAACAACTTTGTTTTTATTCTGATAAATCACAAAAACAATTCCATTTTTATTATATTTATCCTGTTATTTTGCCCAAGACAGAGGGGACGCCTGTAGACTGTCAATGTTAATAAATAAATCTAGCTGAAAACCATGGCATTTTGAATTGTGATTTTCTACCAAGAAAATAACTTTTCTACAAAATTAGTTTTGTTTTCCTCTTTACAATAAGTTTCTGACAATAAAAATAATGATAACAGACATTTCTGTCAAGTTAATTAAGTCCTGTTTTTGCCTGGTGTCACAAGTGCTTTCAAATATTTCACTTAAATCCAATTTATTTAAGAGTAATGTTTCAGACAAAACTATATAGGTGGCGAGAAAATTGTACAATACTGAGAATTTAAATCATCGTATTATTTGTTAATATATTTTTCTTGTAGACTGATTTAATAAATGAAATCTTTGTAAAAATTTTGTTGCCATGGTATTTTATATTTCTTAAATACTCACTTAATTGACATCTAATCCCTGCTTCAGGGATAGTAAGTCAGATCATTCTTAAGAGTAAAGTTAAACAGTCCTTGTCTGTTTTATATCAGTTACAAAACTGTACCAAAAATGAAATCCTTCTAGATGTATAACCATCTGTGTAAGCCATGTATGTGTAGACATTGGTTGTGTGCTACTTCATTGAGTTCATTTGAATGTTTGTACACCGTAATTTCATGGGAGTCAAGTTCAGCATTTGACACCTATTTACAAGTTATAAAAACAACAACATTACCAAAAGTTTTCTGTCCCTAAGAATGTCTGTGCTATAAGGACAACATATAGAGTGTCTCCCACATTTATCTGGAACACATTCTCGTTAATACAGCAAAGTTGTGATTCCAAATTTACTGACATGCCCAGAAATAATTGTTGTGTTTAAAGCACAGAGTAATTATGTCTAGGTAAGGTATTAGTAAGCAATGTTGTACTTGCCCTTGGTTAACTTTTATAACGTCTATCAGATATATTGAACAAACAAACCTTAATTTGGTTTAAACCATCAACTCAGAATGTAACTCAGAGTCCTTTCTCCTTATCCCTATACTCTCTGAAAATACTCGAGGAATTCGAAAAAATATCGAGCTTTTCTTTTCTGTTTTATCCTCTCTTTATATGACATAGTGAAGACCTGTTGACTAAGAATTAAAGACTGTGATTGCCTACACTTTATTGCTATAATTACACATGGATAGAAATTCCAAGCCAGTTCATATTAACAAAATAATAAATCAAAATAACAAGTTGTATCTTGTTTCAAGCCTGGCAACACTTCAATTGCTTTCTGGCAAATATGGGGCTTATCCACTGCCCTATGGTGCCTACTTGCTGTATAGGTTTAAAAATTAGGGAACTTTTTATCAGAACTCCTTTTAGTTAACCGAAAGTAGCATGCTAATTTAACCAAATACGCACCGAGGACAAGTTGAACTTTGTTTACTTATACCAAAGTCACTGTATACAATTGTACACCAGAACTGGAAGTGCAATTAGTAGAGCATCAGCTCCAGGTACGGGATGCCCTGGGTTTGATCCTGGGCCGTGACATACTAAAATCGTTAAAAATTGTAGTGGTATAACTCCTTTGCTCACACCCAAGCAAGTATAAGGGTAGTTCCATGACTGGTTCGCCCGGTGTCAGGATAATGTGACTGGGTGTGGTATCATGCCATATGTTCACGGCATGCTATACACAATGAAGGCAGCACTATATTTGCTTTAAGTGAACACTGTCTCCAGATAACTGAAATACTGTTGGTGGGAAAATAAACCCAATAAACAAACAAACAAACTATTGTACAGGTGTTGATTATTGCATACCAAAAGGATAACTTTACTCAGTATATATTAACTGTTTACATGTACTTTTATAAAAACAAGGCCATTATTTTCTGCAAAGGACATTATCATTTCAGAATAAATTTAGTTGTTTTTTAGCTCACCTGAGCACAACATGCTCATTGGGAGCTTTTATGATATCGCTTCTTCCGGCGCTCGCCGTCAACATTTTAGTTGTGAACACACTAGAAGCCACAGTTCTTATCCAATCTTCATCAAACTTCATCATAATGTTTGTCTCGTGAAATCTTGGATGAGTTCATTATTGGGTCACCTGGGGTCAAAAAGAAGGTTGCTAGGTCAAATTTTAGAAAAAGCTTGTGAACACACTAGATACCACATTTATAGCTCAATCTCCACCAAGCTTGGTCTGAATGTTTGTCTGCATGAAATCTTGAATGAATTCATTATTGGGTCACCTGAGGTAAAAAAGTAGGACACAAGGTCAAATCTTAGAAAAATCTTGTGAACACTCTAGAGGCCACATTTATAGTCCAATCTTTACCAAAGTTGATCAGATTGTTTGTCTGCACCAAATCCTGGATGAGTAAATTATTGGGTCATGTGGGGTCAAAAAGTAGGTCACTAGATCACATTTTAGAAAAGCCTAGTGAAAACACTTCAGAGGCCACATTGATGGCCAAATCTTCACCAAACTTGGCCAGCATGTTTGCCAATATGAAATCTTACATATGTTTTGAAGTGGGTCATGTGGCTTGACTAGGTTACTTGGTAGAAATTCAAGAAAATGTTATCAACCCAGAAGCCGCACTAATGGTTCAATCTTCACCAAAGATTTCTTAAGTAAATAACTCTTTATTACTTGATGCCAGATTTGAGTCTACTGAAAGCCTGTGTCATCAGGTGAGCGATTAAGGGACATCATGGCCCTCTGAATAAATGGTCACTTGCCTTAAATGGGAGACCTGGTTCAAAACAATCACAATTGATTGGAAATTACTTTCTAATTACTTTTTTAAAAGTTCAGTTTTGTCTTTCTCTTTACAATTAGTTTCGGTAGAAATTGAATTCTGTATTAAGTTGTGTCTATTAGTCTGCTTTTGCTTTGTGTCATAAATTTCAGTACATTCACTTATAATTAAGTCTATGTGTTCCATCTAAAAGGACCTGTGTGCTATTTAGACTACCTAGGATATTATCTAACAAGGGAGACAATTTCCTTCCACAAATGTTCCACATTCATGTAAATATAAAATAATAGCAATAAATTTAGTTCGGCAATCAATGTCAAATACCCAAGTTTGTTGAAATGCATTTCGAAATTAACATGGTGTAAGAATGTAAACAACATATTGCTCATTTTCCTGCTTCTTTATTTCCTGTTATTAAATTTAAATTCTGTTTCATTTGTTCCTTAAAGCTTTCTCAAATATTCCATTTATTTACTTTTATTCCCTGCTGCTTGGATAGATGGTGAAATTCTTGAGAGACAAGAAAATTGTCTGTTCACTTGTCCAATATATTGACATGTTACAGAATATTGTCAGCTTCTATAGTTGATAAAAAAATATTATTAAAAAGAAACAAGGACAATGTTCAAATTCTGAAGACTTGGAAAAACAACCATAGGTTATCATTTTCTAGGTTTATGTATATATTATATTTTACTGAATGAAAGTTTTATTTCAGACTTCTATCTCCTCTGACTCCTCATTTCTTTGAGTATGAGATCCAGTCAAGAGAAAAAAATAATTGTAATGTTGACTTGCAATGCCCAGGTTGTTCTACCCAGGTAATTGTCCTCCTTCACCAGTAATAGCTGGAAATAGCAATGATGACTTAAATTGTGCCATTGTGATGTATTTTTTAAAAAAAAAAGGCAAAACAGTTTATTAGCCTTGTTATTTTATCAGTAAGACTTTTCCTGAAATCTTTCTTACATACTGATATTTTTACATTTAATTGCTGCTGCCATTTACAAGTCTAGAAAAGTACATTTTTTATTTTCTTTCACAATAGATTTCATCAGAAAATTATAATTTTAGCAATTGTCTAATCAATTATAATGCTATTTTGCCTTGTATCACAAATGTTCTTCACTTCTTCTATTAGTTCACTTCTTCTATTAAATTCCAATTTATTGGAAAAGAAAAACATTTTTCAGAAAACTTTAATCTGTGGTAACAAAATATCATTGACATGGACATCACTTAAAATCCCATTTTATTTCATTGTAAAATTGTTTGGGTGAAACAGATTATAACCTTACTTTTTCTTCCCATGTTTAAAATCATAATCTGTCTGTCTTTTAAGATGATATAATGTTCAATGTTAGAGACTTAATTGGTTTAATGTTGCACCATTATTTTATTAAATGTTGGTATAACTCATTTAGAGCTAATGTTGATTTCTTGCAGTCTTGTTGAATCAAAATAAATATTGTCTGTCTGTCTGTCTGTCTGTCTGTCTGTCTGTCTGTCTGTCTGTCTGTCTGTGGCTGGCTGTCTGTCTGTCTGTGGCTGGCTGTCTGTCTGTGGCTGTCTGTCTGTCTGTGACTGTCTGTCTGTCTGTGGCTGGCTGTCTGTCTGTGTGTCTGTGGCTGTCTGTATGTCTGTCTGTCTGTCAGTGGCTGTCTGTCTGTGGCTGTCTGGCTGGCTGGCTGTCAGTGGCTGGCTGTCTGTGGCTGTCTGGCTGGCTGTCTGTCTGTGGCTGTCTGACTGCGGCTGGCTGGCTGGCTTGCTGGCTTTGGCTGCAGCCTGCCTGCACGCCTGTCATTGTTGTGTGACAGATAATATAATTTATTGTTTTTTTTTGTTTTTTTCTATATGATACATGAATGGAAAATTCACTCTTTTGTTTATGTATTTAATTATGTTCAAGACCCTAGAGAGGGATAGACTATCACAGAGGGATTACTGGTACTTTCTTTGTCAACATTTCAAGTGCACTGTGTTGTGATTTTCATAATTTCTGTTACATGTATGATAATTAAAGCATGATGGGATTGAATTAACACAATTCATGAATAAAACAAATCCATTCTTTGCTTTTGTACCACCAATTTAACATATAAATAAATAGAGACTATGTAGATAAGTTGTCACAAATTACAATTTAGGTCTTACTTTGTAAAAATGAATTTCTCAACATGAAATCATTTACCATTACTCGAATCAGCTATAACCTATTCAGAAATAAATCATACATCGTCATTGTTGCCTTCATCAATGTCATCAACATCATCATTTTCATCAACATCATAATCATCAGCAGCAGCAATAGTCATTTAATGTGAGGTGCTAATAGTTTGAGGTAACACATAGCACCATCATTGTATTCAGAGTTTAAATATTTATTTGGTTACAATTCAATTAATAAATAAATTACAATTAAATTGGAAGAAAGTGAGATATTAGAAATAATAATAGGAGCAAATACCTTTATAACAATAAGCCGGAATATAGAGGAAAAATACTAGTAAAACTATGGTAGACTCAAGTTCTACTATCTGTGTATATGTCTACTCTTACATATGAGATCTCATACAGTTTCTGTTTTTACAGCATTATTTGATTAAGTTATTTTGTCTTAAAGTGACCCAGCCACACCATTATCTAATATACAGAGGCTTTACATTATTAACTAGATAATTTAATCATACATCTTTCCCACTCAGTTGAAAAGCTTGGATAAGTAAATTATTCATTGTAGAAATACATCCATTCCTGTTTTGTTATACATTGTCATGTACGGTACACATTTCTGTTCTTGCTAGTCCATAAACATTTCTCAACATAAATCTAAAATAATGACACGATTTAAGAAAATTGTTAAAGGTGGACAAATAAAACATCATTATGATGGTTATTTACTTATTTACTTTGTGATTAGCGCTTTATTTTTACATAATTTCATGCTCGACAGCTATTACAAATAATCACAGCTAGAAACATTTATCAACACTTGGTAGGATTTGCACCTGGGTCGATTGAGTATTAAGCCATTACCATAACAAGTCACCTTTGTAGAGTAGTTTCAGTGGTAATTGTTACATACACAGTAAAACAGCCATATATCAGGGATAAATATGGGTCATCACACTAACCCTCCAGAAAATCTCTGTTTTGATGGTGTGAAGCTATTTGGGCATTTTCATACTCTCAGGGTAAATTAGGGAGGAGCCCCAATGTTATAACTGAAGTTGTGCTAGATAAAACTGTTCACATTCTCAGTTCAGTACAATTTGAAATGTAAAAGAAAAAAACAACATTTACTCAACAGCAAAAACACCCACTTCAACAGTAGATAAATTAGTAACAAGAAGCCACAATTAATAATAATGTTACAAAATATATTTTTATGTGGCTTCATTTTGCATTGAATTTTGAATAATTTGATTTATAATACACATATGTATGTATGTATTGGATTGAATGTTTATGTAAAGAATTTACAACCCAATATTAACCATGGCTGAACTGATGTTAGGAAACTAACACTCTTTTGAGGCGGCACTATATCTACCTTGTTTTAACATTCAGTAAAAAGAAACAACTGAGTGATGTCATTACATACAGTATGTCTTACTGTTTTTATGTTTTTGAATGATTATTTCCACCAGGCATTGTTTGTAGGATATGAAACAAAAAAGACATCTAATGTGTACATTTTACTGATGAATAATTGAACAATATTATTGTTAACCATCCATCAATATTTGGATTTGTTGACATATTTCAGCTCTTGACGGTGACCCGGTCAGGTCACGTGGAGATTCGAGACATCCTAAAGGGAACTGTCCTCTGCCAAGTGTCTTTGCCTAGCAACTATGAACTGTTATCACCATGGGAACCATTGTATACCCTTGGTAACCAGGGTCAAATGCTCTACCTTAAAGGTAGGAGGGTTCAGTGATACATATAGTGGGTTGTAAAAAAAAAAATTGGAAACTTTTATGATAATTATTGTATGAGCCAAAATGTCTCAGATGTTAAAGAATGGTCTTATACTAACAAGGTTATATTTCTGTCTGTAAGAATTAGGTATGCCGTTTGAGCAAAGCTGAGCAGTATACCACTAAATATATTCACACCTCAACTTATTTCCTTAATTCCTGTTTAAGAAGAGTTGTTCATATGAGAATTTTTACATGCACTTAAGAATTTTAACATAGTATGACCAGTCAGATGTTGAAGGTATGGTATCATTCTCCCAGCATCCTTTTACTTGGGCCTACGTGTACCACTGTCAATATTCAAGTACCAAGTAAACTCTGACTTTTGTCTGTTTTCACCTCAGGTGTACCAAAGACCCAGGCTGAGGATGAGTCCATAGATATGGTGGCTCCCATCACGAAGGGATCAATGTTTGTGTACAAGCTCAAGTTTTTTCCCACACTAGACCCTTACTGGGCCAAAAAGAGAACACCTCAGCCTTACACAGTACACACCACTCTTAATGACAGAGTGGATGCTTTTTTCACACAAAGGTGAGAGAGACAGCTGTTGAAAGCTGAAAATAAGAGGATCAGTTTGACCTTCACAGTGTCTTGCATGAATCTGATACTAGGGGGAACAGTACTGACATACAAATGTATACATAATTTTGGCACCATCTAGAGGCATCAGATGGGATAGGCATCATTTAAATCTTCATGTAGTATATACTTGTTATATTTTATTATGATATTAAGCAATTTAAATGAACCTTTTGGCACAAGAACACAGCAGTCCAATCACCACAGTGAAGATATGTATAATATCAGTGGTGTAGGGAGATATTTGTAGTGACAAATGCTCACATGATAATCTTTGGGCCAAGGATGAGGTGATCTTGTCGATAAATCCCTACACTGCTGCTATTTACCCATAACGGGCCTATCAGGTTTTATTAAAACTAAATGGTGTGGACAGTATGCAAAGTGATCTTTGAAAACAGTTAATAGTAGTTGTAATTTATAAATTAAAACTACACTGGCCTTACATTAATGAGCTCTTTGCCTTAAATCTGTAAATTAAACCCATTTATAAATGGCAGTTACTACACATAGTTTATGCTTAAATTTCAAAGGAGGTTTGAGGACTTTGTTTATCTAATGGCATGCAAGCATGGTGATGACAACAAGTTGGTGTGCTGCAAGTCAACAAGTATTCCAGATAAAATTAAATATTTTGTGTAGTCCATTAAGCCTGCAGATGATATTTATAACTGTTATTTATTTACTAACATTTAGGTAATTAAAACTGGGTTGTTTTTGGCTCACCAAGCGTAATGACTCTTATTATTATCCGATTTTGTAATTAATCATTTACAGATTGGTATGAAAAAGCTACGAAGTCATAAAATGTTGTTTTATATTTATCGCTATATGTTAACAGGGTTAAGGAACAGTTAAATCGTAAGTGTCGCATGCAGGAGAGGTGGACACAGTTGAAATCAGAGATTGCCCATATTAACAAACTGAAGGAAGATGCAAGGATACGTGCAGAATCCAGAAACCTTGTGGTATGTAAAGATATATAGGTCACAAATGATATATGTATACCAGTTCACTTTTATCATTTTTATAACAATTTCCAAAAGGAAACACCATTGAGTGTTCAACTTAAAAGTATTTAATTTTAAAATACATATTATGAGGCCATTTTTTCTTAGAAGTGCGTTGAGAGTGCACTAACTAGACTTACTCTTATTTTTTATCTTGGGCCTAAAATGACTAAATTGAGAGAACATTATATATGTTCAGAGATGATCTGCTCCATTTTGTCTTTTTTTTTTTATTATTGTACAACCCATCCTTGCCTGAGAGTTCAATGTTTGTGTACTTTTAAAGACAATACTGGTTTGTTGTACTTATTTCTGTTACATCTCACGTCTTAGGTAAACAGTCTGTCACATAGCTAGTATTTATGTCGCACATCTGCCATTTTTTTCAACCAGTTTTTTTTTTTTTTTTATCAAAGTTAACGTTTTATCCTGCTAAGCATGAATTGATCAGGATATGGCAAACAGTGTAGATCTAGATCAGCCAGCTTCAGCTGGGAGCAACATCTGTACTGTTTGTTGCTAGCCTTCATCGTTGCAGCTTGTTACCTATACACTTAGCTTTAAGCAGGTAACTAATTATTTAGTAATGGTTGTAATAAATTTAGCAAAACAAATGTAAATGATTGCATGCTGTGTCTGGTGATCTAGTAGTCCTTAAAAGAAGGATTACCCATTGTTTGGATGAATCAAAGAATCAATCACTCACATGTTGACTGATTGATTCACTCTAACAAGGCTGACACATACCAATTTACTGTTATGTAAATTTGTTAAAGTGCTTTGGTCAGCATAGCCTTTTTTAACAAAATGGAGTGTATTAGTTTCTGCACCTAAAAAGTCCTCTGTAAGTTTAGTACATGTACATGTATACATTATATACATTTCAGTTGTTCGTAATGGTTGGCTAACTATTTTAATTTTAATATGTTGCATTTCATCTAAACTAAGCAAGTATATCATTTATGAACAGTTTTCACTTTCACTTACATGCTTTAAAAACATTATTGCAACTTAGTTCATAATGCAACATTATTGCTATAGTAATAAAAGTATGTTGTATTACAGGATTGCTTAAGCATCTGATGGCCTGTTTTTTTTATGAAGAGTAGTTTTGTATACTATCAGTCATGGTTGTTTAGTGTTTACGCAAGTAACAATATCGAAATGTTGTAACTTTAAAGTGCCTGTTCCATGGTTGACCTACTTAATGCTTATGTCAGCTCTTTGTTCCTGATGCCTCTAGTTGCAGCCTCACACGTTTAACTATCAAAACAACAATGTGAGCAAGATGTTCATGCATATTGTTGAAGTGTCCATTACAGGACAGCATTCAGTCAATCCTGTAGTGAATATTGCACTTCTTGTTGCACTTGTTGTTAAACTATGGCTTTAATTATGTCTGGCACCTTGGCAACAAATACCCTCAGCATAAAATTTTCCAAAATATTATTTCTTACTTCACATATTGAACTGAGACAGTGTCATATAACTGTCCAAGTGAACAATGGGTTTCTGTATTTCATAAATGAACAGGAGAGATGACATTGATAAAGGCAAACCCTTAACCCAATAATTTTTGTTGGTATCTTTTATGATATTATTACATATTAAATAACAGCTTCATGCTTGGTAACAAGACCCATATTTTCAAAATTTTCAGCAAATAGTGTAGATCCTGATTTGACAGGTCTTAATGGAGTTAGGCTGTTCTTGATCTTCACCATTTCCTGAGCATAATACATTTGTGCTTAGCAGGCTAAGGGTTAATTATAATTTTAAGTTATCATTCATGTACGTGTGACACAGTCTGACACTTTTAACAAAAAAAGTCCTCATATCTGACATTCTTTGATAGTTTTATTGGCCATCTTAAATAAATACAAGGGATGCTGAATTCCATTAAATTGGATTGATGTATAATTGGGCAACACTTGTCTTGGAGTATGTTGGTGAGACAAATCTTATTTTATACACTTACCTAAAACATCAGCCAGTGAGTTTACCCAAAGAATTGGAAAAAAAGTTACATGAACTTCTACTATTATTATCTTGTTGTTGTTGTTTTGTTGGTTATGCTGACTTAATTAAAAAAAAAAAAAAAACATTTCTTAAATGTTCTTTTTTTCTATAAATTAAAAAAGAAGTATTTTTCAACATAATAACCTAATAAAAGAACACAAGATCTACAGCAATTAGAAAACAAAGTGCAGTCAGTGTTATGAGATTTATTGCCTTGTGTCTGTTTGTTTTCAGCTTCCATTCATGTACATGTATATTTCTATTTTTATGTATAGAGATTTTTTATATCATTAAATTTTAATACTTATGTATATATTCAACAATGGCTTTGTTCAGCCGCCCATATGATATATTTTGTTATATGCAATGCAGCAGTACAACAGAATTCAGTTTCCCTTATACCAGGTAGGTATTAGCTGTGCATGTAGCTAGTAGACATGCACAAGGCTAGATGTTATAAAACATTGAGTTTTATCAAGATCATTCCCAAGTATCTGATTGGTCAGTTTCAAATTTAAAATGTTTCGACCAATAGGATGTTTGAAAATTGTCTTGA
Source organism: Sinonovacula constricta (assembly GCA_007844125.1). Classification (NCBI taxonomy): domain Eukaryota; kingdom Metazoa; phylum Mollusca; class Bivalvia; order Cardiida; family Solecurtidae; genus Sinonovacula; species Sinonovacula constricta. The sequence continues at coordinate 8,775,304 of CM017559.1, forward strand.
CAGAAGCTCAAAGTTTTTAGGAATGGGCCTCGGAACTGTGTGAACTAGTCTTGTGTGAGTCTTTTCTGTGTATCTAGACATTTTTATTGAGGTTAGACTCAACTTTCAGCTGAGAAAGCTAACAAACTAAAGCTTAATAATTTAAAATTGAGAAAATATCAATTACATGACATCTACATTGATTGAGTCCTCTAAGTCTCAGACCCTTTTGGTTCTAAATATGATGATTGTGGTACAACATCATATAATCACAGATATAATAAGATATAAATGTTTTTACCATTAGCACGTGTCAACACCTTACACTAAATTCCTAATTTTAATTTACAGCATGTCATATTGTTAGAGAGTCACTATCAAAAAGGTGCAGATCCTGATCAGTAACAGTTTGCAGGAACTGGTTGATCAGGATCTACATTTTTTACCTAATCCTAATAACTGTGTGTTGGGCAGGCTAGAGCTAAGCATGAGCATGAACAAATGTTGTGATGAAAGATCATATCATGAGACACAGAAAAGGTTTAACAGATGACAGAGATATATCAGGAACTTTTTAACTCAGTGATCTCTCTGATCTTTACTTACTTGTCACACCAATAAATACTTATAAGAGTTTCCATGGTATCTGCATAATAATTACTATGGATACCAAACAAATTTGCACTCTAAAACACATTTTCTTTTTCTTGATATGAGCTTAGACCATACTTTTTATATTTCTCTTAAAACAATTACCGTTGCAAAAATTAGATTTTAAGATCATTTTCTTGCACCATTCAGAAGTTGTCTTTTGTTTTCACCAAACATGGCTGAAGCATGATTTTTCTGCAGGTCTTTTGGCATATGTGGATTTAAAAATAAAAAGAAGAAAAAGAAGATACGTTTACTTCTTATTTAATGAGGTTTACACAACAGTCGTCGGCAGCAGCCAACGTGAATATTGTGTCTTAACATAGTCATAACAGTTTTCTTTGGCTAAAAGAAATGTCAATGCTGTCTGGTGCAGAAATTAAGTAACACTTTCAGTTACCAATATTTGAAATGATGACAACTTTGGTAGGTGTCTAATGGAATGCAACTGTAGTTAATTTCGCATGTATTCTATTTTCTCTGCTCACCAATACTTGACATAAATACAATATAATTTTGGCACTTAACAAAACAAAATGAAAAAACAAAAGTAAGAGTAGTAAAGGGAGATCACTGTGGTTGAGTTCAATTATGCTATTTGTATAATAATGTATGTTATATGTTATTAGACTAATGCTTGCCCAGATATCAATGAATCAGAGTTCTGAGTTAAGAATAAAAATTTCAGTTGTTATATATTCCAAAGTTCCATACAAAACCATCATTGTAGGATCTCATTAAATTGTCTAATTGAGTTGACTTGCTAGTAATGATAATAAGGGTTTTAATGAGTTACAATGAAAATTTCAGGAGAATAACCAATACTACTCAGGGGCGCCTATGGTGTAGTGGTAGAGTCGTCGATTTGTAACTCCTCTGACAGCTTAGAATCTCATTGCGTCAGTTCGAGTCCCATTCAGGGCGGAGGACTTAATGTGAGGTCTTCCAGCTGACTTACTGTGAGCCAGTGGTTCTACCAAGATATGTGACTGTGGTCTTCCTCCACCAAAAAGCTGGAAGTTGCTATAATGATCATTTATGTATGTCAAAAACAAACAAAACAAACCAATACTACTTATTATCGGTTGCTCAGACATATTCTTCCACTCATGTTTACATTAGAATTTGTTATTATCTCTAATTGTTATCCCTTTTTTTTCATTTGCTGTATATACTTCTGTGATCTTGTTTCATTATGGTCAGACATTGTGGTGGTATAGTGCTTTGATCCTTTTATCAGAGAAAATAGCTTGGTTTTGTGGAGGAGTTTTTATTTAAGAATGACATGTTCCTTGACACTATCAGGACATGTACAAAACCACAGTCTTTAGTATATACAGAAAAGTGCTCATTCTCATTATCTGTTTACCTTTATCTATGGAAACAAGCCCTACAGATAACAGCTGCTGCTGGATTGTGTGGGAGTGGATTAAACTGTATTTGTATCATTACAAATACTTATCAAGTTAAGATTAAAAATAATCAACAAGCTCAGAATTAAGTATTTAAGATAACATTAATCATGTTTTATCCTGCAGCAAATATTTTACATTTGTAGCTGTCAAAATTCAGATATTTTAATAAAGAAAATAGAGCTTAGAAAAAAGAACTTGAAATCTTATATTGGGCCATAGTGTTTTTGTTTGCTTTGTATCATTTTGTTTGCATGTTGTATTTAGTCATGATTTTGTTGCCTATGTGATTGCATTTGCCATGTTAGTTTTGTGCATTATTTTCCTTCATGTTAATGTTGTATTGTGAGTGTATAGTGTGGTACATGACTTGTGTACGTTCCGAGTTAATTGACCAGTCAGCTCATTAGGCTACCTTACACTAATTTAAGGTGCATTACAATAACAGTCTTTGTAGAAAAGTTTAAGTACTTAGATAATTAAATTATTGATAAAAGTTGTTACAAGGCAAGCATCAAAATAGAATCTCTATTTTTTTTTATTCAAGATAATGGTTTTAATAGCTTTAATTGATAAAATATTGAGTAAATCAACCATGATCTTCATCTTAAAGTAACTTGAACCAATGTTGGTTTGGTGAGTGTTTTCAGATGAGTTTAAATCAATGTTAATATCCATTCTGCAGTAAGACAACTTTATTTTTTTAACAGCAATCTTGGTAAGATATTGATAAGATATTGTTTCATTATGGTCAGACATTGTGGTGGTATAGTGCTTTGACCCAGAACATGTTATTTTCTATTGTGTTAAGTATAAAAATATATAATGCTTTTATTTAATATTTTGAATTTTCTGCTAAGTGAGTATACCTACACCCCACCCATAAGACTGCTTTCCTTATATTGTGTGTGAAGAAACCATTTTTGAGATGACCTTGATATGATTTAGATGTGCGGTATTGTCAAAATGTTACCAGCCTAGCCGCCTTTCAGACATGGCTGAAGTCCCTGTGGTATAGAGACTTTTATCCCAGCCTAGCAGCCTTTCAGACATGGCTGAAGTCCCTGTGGTATAGAGACTTTTATCCCAGCCTAGCAGCCTTTCAGACATGGCTGAAGTCCCTGTGGGATAGAGACTTTTATCCCAGCCTAGCAGCCTTTCAGACATGGCTGAAGTCCCTGTGGGATAGAGACTTTTATCCCAGCCTAGCAGCCTTTCAGACATGGCTGAAGTCCCTGTGGGATAGAGACTTTTATACCAGCCTAGCAGCCTTTCAGACATGGCTGAAGTCCCTGTGGGATAGAGACTTTTATACCAGCCTAGCCGCCTTTCAGACATGGCTGAAGTCCCTGTGGGATAGAGACTTTTATACCAGCCTAGCCGCCTTTCAGACATGGCTGAAGTCCCTGTGGGATAGAGACTTTTATACCAGCCTAGCCGCCTTTCAGACATGGCTGAAGTCCCTGTGGGATAGAGACTTTTATCCCAGCCTAGCAGCCTTTCAGACATGGCTGAAGTCCCTGTGGGATAGAGACTTTTATCATGATTTTCTTACCAGTGCTCTTGGGATACTATATGGGATAAAGGAAAGCATTGCCACTTAGTTTAGATCTGTTTTATACAACTGGTTTAGTATTTATCTTGGAATGTCTAATAAGCTGAAAAAGGCATTTTTCTTGCGCAAAGAAAGTTGGTTTGTTTGCTTTGTTTATCATCCCACCACCAATCTTTGGGAGATGGTGTTTACTTGAAGCAGATATGCTGCTGTCTTTGTATAATAGCAAGATACCACACCTATTAACAGAACTACCCTTGTATTTGCTTGAGCAATAGCAAGGAATCTATATCATTACCACATTTAATAACTTGCCACAGCCCAGAATTGAACCTGGGACCCTATGTAGCTTGGAGCCAATGCATTATTGATTGCGCTTCAAGGACCAGTAAATGAGGTAGGACATATTGTATTATGGGTAATACAAAGGGATTGTAATGTCAACACAGTTTGTTTTTTCAGCCTAGCTGTCTAACAGCACTTAGATACTTAACAAATGCTGATGTCAGGCCTGTGTTTATTAAATAAGATCCTTTAAATTGAGCAACGCAACTAATTTAAAAATGTTTTTAAAAGATCATTCTGTGTGTAAATTAAAGCCTCATCAATGCTTCTTTTCTTTTATATTAAAGATATTTTTTCTTCTATGTTTTTTAAAGAACTATTGAATCAAGGAACATAATCCTTGCATAAAAAAAACATCTGTGCTTACATGTATCACCAGATCAACTCTGTAAATGTACAGGTTGTACAGAGCTTAATTCTTAATTGTTGGAGTTGTCTCGGCAAGTAAACTATGGATACCTTGGATAAAACAATCAAACTTCACATCAATAGGCAAATGATTATCCTTGAAAGTTTGTTGCAGATGCTTTCTATTTTATACCATACTAAGTCACACAAGTAAACACAATGATGGGGATTGCCACCAGTGGGAACAATGTCTTCCGCCACTATTGCTATAATGAATTCCAGCGATAGTCACAACCAATTGATCTCCATTTGTAGCTTATACAGCCTTGTCATAAAATATCAAAAATAACGAATGGATTGTATCTCAAAGGATTTAGTTATGTGTCAGAGTAATTGGACAAAATATCCCTTGTTAATAAAACTGTAGTCAACATGTTATGATTTGGATAAATTTCTACTAGTTATATACACTAACTAGCTGGTATTTTGTTTAAAAAATAAATATTTTTATACGACAAGCTGCTTCATTACTAAAATCGTGACCTATTTTTCAATCTTCATTAGTGTAATTGTGATACTTATTTTCACATTTTTTCCATTTATTTTTCCTAGGTATCATTGCACAAATTAATTCTTGATTTTATTCTGCTATATAAGACCATTTATGAAACTATAACTTTTTCCTTTACCTTGGTTTTCAATAGTCATTCCTAATTAGAATTTCTTATGTAAAAAGTTACAAGACATGGCATCTTCATAGACTATTAAAATACAAGTTCAAGTGTTTGTAGCCTTGTTAACTTGACTCATGGAAAGGTACAGAAGCATTATTGAATTCATTGAGACACAATGATTACATGTATTCAAGCTGTACAGGTAGTTTGGACCTAAGAATCATTTGTAAATACAAAGCATACTGTAGACAAGAAAATAATGTCAGTACAAGTTACTTGAACTAGGTGTGGTATCATGTTGTATGTTGATGACATGATATGACAGGTAAGGCAGCAATCCCTTTGTCAGTACAAGTTACTTGAACTAGGTGTGGTATTATGGTGTATGTTGATGACATGGTATGACAGGTAAGGCAGCAATCCCTTTGTCAGTACAAGTAACTTGAACTAGGTGTGGTATTATGGTGTATGTTGATGACATGGTATGACAGGTAAGGCAGCAATCCCTTTGTCAGTACAAGTAACTTGAACTAGGTGTGGTATTATGGTGTATGTTGATGACATGGTATGACAGGTAAGGCAGCAATCCCTTTGTCAGTACAAGTTACTTGAACTAGGTGTGGTATCATGGTGTGTGTTGATGACATGGTATGACAGGTAAGGCAGCAATCCCTTTGTCAGTACAAGTTACTTGAACTAGGTGTGGTATCATGGTGTATGTTGATGACATGGTATGACAGGTAAGGCAGCAATCCCTTTGTCAGTACAAGTTACTTGAACTAGGTGTGGTATTATGGTGTATGTTGATGACATGGTATGACAGGTAAGGCAGCAAACCCTTTGTCAGTACAAGTTACTTGAACTAGGTGTGGTATTATGGTGTATGTTGATGACATGGTATGACAGGTAAGGCAGCAATCCCTTTGTCAGTACAAGTTACTTGAACTAGGTGTGGTATCATGGTGTATGTTGATGACATGGTATGACAGGTAAGGCAGCAATCCTAATATCAGTGTATGTTACTTGAACTAGGTGTGGTATTATGGTGTATGTTGATGACATGGTATGACAGGTAAGGCAGCAATCCCTTTGTCAGTACAAGTAACTTGAACTAGGTGTGGTATCATGGTGTATGTTGATGACATGGTATGACAGGTAAGGCAGCAATCCTAATATCAGTGTATGTTACTTGTACTAGGTGTGGTATCATGTTTTTAATGTATCCAAAAGGTGGCCATATATTATTGATAGTACTTATATTTAACATCATTGACTTATCAACTTTCTATGGGACATCCACTGCTGAATGGTAGGGTCCCCCTCTTGTAACTCCTCGGACTTGCTAATCCTCTGACTGCATGGGTTCATGTCCTACCTGGGGAAAAGTGACAAATGTGGGAAGGTCTTCCAGCTGACCTGTGTGGGAAGGTCTTCCAGCTGACCTGTGTGGGAAGGTCTTCCAGCTGACCTGTGTAGGAAGGTCTTCCAGCTGACCTGTTGTGTACAGACAGTTTTTCCTCCACAGTATAGCTGGATGTTGCTATAATGACCAAAACTGTGTCACTGAGATTTGTATGTTTTGATAAAAATTAATGTGTTTATTATTTTACAAAAATAATTAAGTTAATGGTATGAATCTTTTTCATATGGTGTCAGATATTTGTGTAAGAAAATTGCCAAAGATCTTAATAATGTGTTTTTTTCCAAATATAAATGATTATTTATGTATTTTTAGTAAAACCTCCACAATGCTGCAGATGTCTTTTTGAAAGATATTTCATTTTCATTTTTGATTTGTTTTACTTGTTAAATAGGACCTTAATTTTTTCAATATTGCATGTTATTTTGTAAATTACCTCGGAGAATAATTTTTTGTGCATTTTCATAGTAATTGTAGCTGCTTTTTCATGTAGATGCTTTCTAGCACAACTGATTTAGAACACTAGAAGTATTTACATTGTGTATCAAGAAAAAGTGTAACAAAAGCAAAAACTGTTAAAAAATGGCTTTGTGTTTTTGTATATTATTGTTTGATTCAGTTTTGCTAGTACATGTATTTGTTATTTTTCTTTCTATTATTTAAGCTCATGCCAGATGATAATGCTTGCTGTGCTTAATGATTTGTTTGTATTGCAAATAATGAGAACTAAAAGTGTCATTAAATGATTAATGACTATGGCATGCATGCCAGGGTTTGGCTTATTAATGTTTTATAGCGTTATGTATTTAACTTTATGTCAATTGTAGAAATACACAAGCAATACACAAAATAGTTGCACATTTAGACTTTTGTACACAAATTAACTCCATGTTAATGCCATTGCCTCTTATTCAATTGAATATTTTTTAGATTCAATATTCATTTTGGCTGCAGATAATTAACGTTCTCCCAAAATTTCATTTTATCATTAGCTTTATTATTATATCTGTTAAAATTTCGTAGAGTGATAGCTTTTGTTGTATTGTAATATTTTTATGAGGACATTTTTAGAACCTTTATTTGGAAAATGACAATTTTATTACCTATGAACTGTTTTACTTGCATGGTTTGTTCTCTTTATCATTCTGTACTTTTTGTAAGGCATATAAAACCTGTAAAATTTACATACTTTTGTTTTTTAAAGGAAGATTTTAAGTTTTAGATTATTTATATATGAGTACGTAAACATGTACTGGATTTTTTTGTATTATATTAACATTATTTATGAACTTTTTCAAGTTATTTTCTCTCATTCATGCAATGTTTTTTCTAAAAGATATATTGTTAATGTTTACTGTGTTTATCTCTCCCACAAGCTGCCTCTACCATGAGACATGACAGGTATAATATGTAATCATTTGCATTTGTCCATTCAGTGTGGGCCTTTAGCATCTACAGTGTCAATCTGGCTTTGTAATGGCCTTTTTTTAAACTTAAGTACCATTTTATTTGTTAAAAGTGACCTGGGTGCAGATTAATGCCTGTAAGTGATACTCAGTAAAATTGTCCACAGCACATATCTATTTTAATTATGAATTTGATGTCATTTTACAACTCAAAAGCACTGTTTTATTGCCTAAGCACTATCAGTGTCTAGGTTGCTGTAACATATAGTCTTATTAATAAATATTTTATAAACATCAACCACAATATCTATGAAAAGACAGATCCTTTCAATAATTGACACTGTGTATGTTGACCTAAAGGACCCACTTTTGATGGGACACCTCCATGTGTGCTAGACAGAATCAGAGAGAAACTAATGCTTGTTGTAAGCGTATTTACAATGTACTAAGTATGATTGAGTATGTACAGATGTAGATGTAGCTTGTACATTTTCTATATGCTCAATGCCAACTCGAACATTAGTGAGTTATAAATGGGGGCATTTCAAATAGCTAACAGCTTTCTGGTTAGCAATGGGCAAATATTTGCATAAATTTGAGTAACAACTGTACATGTACTTGTATGCTCCTTAGATATTATTCATGCCCGTAATCTGCATATTTTCTGTATATATGTGAATATACTGAGCAAAGGACAAAGGTCACATCTTTAATAATATATTCATATTTTTATGGTAAATTTTTGATAAGATTGTGTAGAAAATATTTATATAATAAAATTTAAAAAATTACTTCAGAAAAAAAAATATTTGTGATTTAAAGGTGTTGAAATAAACTTGTGACAAAGAATGCAAAAATAATAGAATGTTATTTGAACACTTACCATAAAATCATAAAAACAGCTTCACTTGTTTGGAGAAGTTGATGAAAGAGCAATATTTACTGATCTGTTTCTTCAATAACTACATCTACTCTATGCTGTATTAATATCTGTAGGAAATATTCTGTGACATATAACATTTAGTACATTGTTCAAGAGATATTAAATACATATTTATATTGAAAAGCTACATGTCCTTACCTACTAACATAATGCTAAATGATTTCTTTAAGCTGACACTTATATAACCTACATCCTGTGTGCACTACAACCTATACTATGTGTACACACCATCAATACACTATGGTAATAACAGAACCATTTCATATGCTGCAAATACTACTTATGATAATTATGATGATCATCATCATAATGTGATGATGATAACATTTTAGCAAGTTAATAAAAAGTAGTAATGTAATAATTTATTTTATAGGTAAAATAAAATTAAATACATAAATTAAAAAACTTGCTGCACTAATGCCTCTTGTAATAATAATATTAATACAACGTATTCTCTACACTATGTATCGTCATTTAAAAATCAAAAGAAAAACTAAAACAATCACTAATTATGGTGGATATTGATTTATTAACCAACTAACTGGCAGTCTTTAAATTGTTGTAAGTAGTTTGAGTATTTATGGCATTAGATTAGCATGGAGAGCTATATCTGGATTGCGTGTCCGTGTTGGAGCCTTGTTGCTATGTATACTGTATTGTGCATTATGCATGTTGCTACATGTTACTGTAGATGGGAATGTTCTATATGAAATGTAGTGAGATGCCGTGCTGTGTATAGCGTCTTGAGAAAAAACAAGATAACAAATAGTTTTGTTTTCAATAATAAATGTTTGAAGGCGCTATAAATAGGCAAAACTGCGCAGAATGGTTCACTTGTAAAAGTACATTTTGTTTATCAAGAAAATAATAACTTCTTGCATATATATACCAGTACAAATTACACTAGATGGGTGTTACCAGGGTAATGATATTTTTTGTTAAAGACTCCTACTTATTTTAATTAATCTTTTTACAATGACAAGCAACTGTGCCTTGACATATTGCTAGAGTAATGCCCCTTTCTGTTTTTCTGTTCAAAAATAACCATACAAAGTATCTTTTTTGTACATTTCTAGAGCCTTTTTATTTTCTTTGCTTGACTATGTTTTATTTTAAAGTGCAATATATGTCAACATGTGCTACATGATAAACTCTTTTTTTATATTTGATTATGTGAATACCTGCATCTTTGTCCATGTTTTTAGCAGATTGTTGATATATTAAAGTATCGCTGACTTTCTGTTTAATCTCTGAGTGCACAAAAGCCAGTGCTCTGGATGTATCTCAACTTAGGTGCTATTGATGCTTCCTGAAGTTTAGTGAGAGATTTCATTTTGACATTTTGAATCCAACTAACTAGTTTGAACATAATGTGTAACAGAATTATGCTAATTTAAGGTGATAATGCTTCTGCTGCTGCTGCTGCTGATGATGATGATGATGATGATGCAGACAACTATGACAAGAATAATGACAATGAGCATGATAATAATTTTACTGATGATGATGATAATGATGCTGTTACTGATGATGATGATGATGATGATGATGATGATGATGATGATGATGATGATGATGATGATGATGGTTTATGTTTCAGACACCTGGATCAGTGGGGTTGATGCCTGGGATAAATCTCATTTACTGAAGCACTGGTGAATCTGCAAAAGAGACCACACTTTTTTAAAGACCACACCTTTAAAGAGACTGCTGAAGTGATCAAACTGCTAAAGAAACCACTTCATTACAGAGACTATCATTTTGTCACTGACCTATTTGAAAAAAACACGACCATCTTAATGAAGTATCATTCTCTTGCAAAGACCACTGTAGTTAATCTGCTGTAATGGCCGTCATTCTGTGGAGATCATCTTGTAAAAATTATTTATGTTATTGTGGTTCTTGCATTTTTTTAATTCAGTATACCATAACAGTTTTAATATAAAATATTGTAATGTAGTTTTGTTACCAGAAACTATGTAAAATTAACAAGTATGATATTTAAATCAATGATATTGATGTTTTCCAGGAAAGTATTTTATACTTCTATATGTTTGTTAAAATTCTGGAAAAAAGCAATATTGAACTTTTGTTTATGCAGAAATTTATGCAGATATAAGGTGAATACCATGATTAATTTTGATTGGTCTGTTAATAAGAACACTGAACAATATATATTTATATATATATATATATATATATATATATATATATATATATATATATATATATATATATATATATATATATAGACACATGTATACTAATACAGTGCTGCCTTTACTGTGATACCAGACCTGACAATAGCATACTGTTCCCTATCATTGCTTTCAGAGTGTTATCCAAACCTTTGTACAGGATTTAAAACATAAAATATATTTTATCTGATCTGTCCATTGTTGTTATCAAGTTTTAAAATGCTTTACAAGACAAAATCCAACTTAGTACTACTTACGCAGATATTAAGTCAAATGCTTGAACAAGACTGGTGGCTAGGTTAACAACCTTTAGCTGCCTACAATGCTTTTCTCTGAAGGCTTATGTAATTTCAAATCTCCTATTTGTACATAGATTTACTACATATGTAGAAGATGTGATATATTTCACTTGAATGAATAAAGTTGTTAAAACTACAATGTGTATGCAACATTTTATGTCTTGTTTCCAACAAATGTTAAACTAAAGTGGCTCCAAGAATAGTATCTGTAGTTCAGGATAGACAATGAATGTCAACAGAATTGCCTTTGGTGCTGTAAGGACCGGTAAAAACGTTGTTTATAACAACAGCAGTGGTAGAAATATAAATCGTATATCAACTTGGGTCACAACTGACTAAATAAAGATACTGTTGTTTTTCTGTTCCCAATTTTTTAAAACAATAAAAGTGTCTTAAAATGTTGCCTTTTATCACAATATTGTATCTAAACATGTTGTCCTTTTTTAATAACGACTCGGTATTCAAACGTTTTAGGCTAAACTCGGGTTACTTTGCCTTAGTCAATTTGACATTTATAGAATTAAATTAGCATGTTTCGCATGAAATTACCAGTTTTTGACATATGATGCTAATCTTGTTTGGATTTTATGCCGACTATTTACATGTTATCAGTCTCAAAGGAGACCAAAGGTAATTAGTAATCAAGAATCCAATAGACCAAGTTCGCAAACAGACTTTCTGGTGTTCCATTATTCTTACAGATACGACTTGTGTCTTGTCACGATATAAACAAAGACCTGGTCTTTGAAATACATGTATATAAATATTTAAAACTAATACGACTCAAATATTATTACATTCCTGATATGTTTCAAGCTTAGCGATTTGATTTGCCAGCTATCAACACAAGTATAACGTCGTCTGCTTATTTGCTAAAAAGGAAGGGTCTGTTTCTAACGTTAGATCTAAAATCCAACCGTTATGTCACTTGTTTGCTTTGAAAATGTGTTATATCCAATGTAAACAATTTTACGTACATGTATGTTTTATGCTTAACTTGATGTGTAAATAACAGTTATACAATAGTGGAACCGAAAAACTTTTATTTCTTTATTTTTTTAAAACAGTAAAAAAAATCTACTTGCCGAATGATATAAATGATATAAAGTTACAGAAGATTTGGATCTTGTGAGTTACATTCTCTCCATGTATAACGTACTTATTTAGTCCAGAATAAACCATTCAGGTTGTTGTCGTCAGTTAATTAAAAACAGATCAAATTTTCAAAGTAACATTTTTTAAAGTGCATATTTCGTTTGCGGTTGTTTTCAATCCGAACACCTCGGATAATTCGGATGATTGTCCCGAGGACGGAATTACCCAAGGGGTTCCGATTGTTTTTACCTATTTCTAAAAACAGACACCTTACAACAATTATAGAAGGAAAAATATACCTAAATTCAAAACTCGATGGAGAATTTTCTTAAAATTTGGCATACGTTTCTGCATTTAAGTTTACAACACATCAGTTGTGTTAATTTAATTATGTGTTTATATTGCTTTACCTTAATCTTTAAAAATCGACATTTTTAGTGTGTGTGTGCCTGCGTGCGTACGTGTGTGTGTGAGGGGGGGGGGGGGGGGGGGGGGCGTTGTGGGATGTTTTGTGTGTGTGTGTGTGTTTTGTTGTTGTTATTTGTTTCTTTAATTCAGTACACACAAGAGTATTTGAATAATGAACCGCATTAAACAGGCATATCGAACACATAATAACCAGTACGATCACACAGACAATGATTTGGTGTAAAGCCAGTATAAGCATCTTTTCCTTAATTTGAATTTGAGGAGTCTTTCACAATATAGTTGTTTTGTTAGAGGTTTTTGTTTTGTTTTATTTTTGCTGTCAGTCTCCACATATATACGCTGTTGTTTTTTTACTCAGTGTTTTCTTTGGTCTTTTAGTGAAATGCAGTGTCAAAGTACCATAGCTTTTACTTTAAGGTGTCTGCAGTTTTGTGTGTGTGTGTGTGTTGTTGTTTTTTGTTGTTGTTTTTTTGTAGTGTCTGCTTTACTGTTTTAGACATGTGTAGGCGAGATCTTTAATAGATTGAAGGATTTGGAAATAGGGTTATAGAAACCGAATAGCTGTCTTGCCAAAAGTTTTAACTGATTAAGTAAATATTAATTCATATAATTGCTTTCTGGACATTATACAAAACACTTTCATTTTCACCTTCCGACATTACTTTCAGTAATTTGATTAAGGCGTTGCCAGTAATTTACATTGTCCACCGCCATGAATGCCAACGGGAATTGGCCGAGCGATAGAGATAGTTTAGCCACGCCCCCAACAGGTCAGGGGTCAGCCCCGACAAATATTGAGCTGCCATACTCATGAGATTTTATAATGTCCATAAATGCACATTTTTTGTCAGTGATACATATGAATTGTTAAATTATCAATGAAACACATTATTAAAAGACATATCGTTTGCTAAGATATCATGAACTTCGCAATGCTCGAATCTTCATCTTGACTTTCACTGAACCATCGTATTGATTCGCAGAATTACAGTCGTGATATTGATACTACATTTTTCTTTAAATGACTCAACAACACAATTTCCAAGCATAAATAACCACATGGAACAATTGATAAGAAATGCTTTTAAGAATTTTTTTTCGCGTTGTAAAATAGTTCCGTGTATAAATAAAGTTATACATGTTTGTAATGATGTTTTATTTGTACGAATAAACGTTTATAAATATCACGTAAAGTACATTGATGTACACATGTGGTCTTCGACGTCTCTGTATGAAACGTTTTATTTATCGGCAATGATTGAAAGCACACGGTGTCCATAATCCTTTGAGCGCTTTCGTACAGACTAGTCTTCCAGTCTGATAATGACGCATTGGTCCGTTCAGGCAATCTCCACATAAGAGGTCACGTACCTTTCAGAACGGTATAATCTCAGCCATCGTCTACACAAGCAGCAGAATCTAAGCAGAAACAGATTTGAATGTGAATGTTTTGTCATTCTTTGGTTTTAATGTTCGTCTCATTAGATAATAAACGTAACTTACATAAACATCTGAAAACACGTTTTTATTTTATTACATTTGTATCGTTTGCAATATTTTACATTGACACCGATTTCGGTATACATTAGCACGATTTCCTTAATAGTTCCGTGATCGTGTTAAGCAGCAGTGGTTGTTGTAGGGCAGCGTGACGTGGCCGTTTTGAGGACAGTCGGAAAAGGGCGTTGCACTTGTATGTCAATCCAGGCTCTTGTGTCGGTAACACCTTCTGCAGCGATTGTGTATATTTATATGTAGAAAGACAGGATAAATGTGCATAATTGTATTTAAACTTCACTTTACAGAACCTTGATATTATATACATTTACATGACTTGCCCTGCATTTATTAACACGCTGTAATAAAAACTCAAACTGAATGTGGAGAATATATCCACGGAGTAAAGTCCGTACTAAAATCAGAATAGATCAATCAGAAGGCTACGGAATTATTGGGATATAACAAATGCGTGAATTCGCCAAGAACAGGTCCTAAACTTGTTTCGCCAAATGTAAAAATATTTTCCACAGTCAATTATATGATGGATTTTAATGTAGTTCGAATAATATCATTTATTGTTGCTATGGAACGTTAAAGGAAGTTGCCGATGCCACAAAGGTAAAATGCGACATTACGACATCAAAATCAGGATATTGTTTCAGAAAGCAGACTATGTCGAAAACAATATTACTAGACACGTTTTGATACAAGTCTGATCAATGTAGACTAATCATGTGCGGAAAATCGTTATTAATTCTGGTATTCTCAAATAACTGATAAACAGTTGAACGAGTAAACAACTTTTTGTCAATAGCAACCTCGCAAGGATGTCAAAATAGCGGTTTGATACAAAATACCGCACATCATTGAATTTTTGCAACGTTGCAAAGTAGATGAATGATTTCTCCAAATAAACAGAGACAATCTCCGTGAAAGATCGTAAATATTTCTCTGGCATTCAGATGGAATAATAACGCATCACAGTGAAAAATACTGTTAAAGCAGAAACGGTGCTGTTTGTCACAAATAACTGGCATGATAACATACCCCGTCGTGTTATCCTTCAGCCAGACAAAGATTGTAGAACTATCCTTTAATACTAAATCCTTTTCTTTTGTTTACGAATTTCGCATGTTGCAGCATGGGATCGAACCTGGTGAAACAAACCAGATTAATACCCCCTTTAGATTCTATTGGATCATAATTTAGTGTCGCAAAAATTATACTTCTCCAGGCCAGAGCACACCCGTACTGACCCATCTTATGAAAAGGGGTTTCGTGTGTCTTTATAAGATTTTACATAATACCATTTTAACAAAATTAATACGCGTCATTTATAACTCAACTCACCTATTCTTTTATTACTTAAATCACAACTGTTAACATACGAGTATAACTAATGCACATACAGAAGTAATTTATATGTACGCGATATGGGACGAGTGCCTGATTTTAACACCAAACACAAACGCACGCAGGGATACACGCACGCGCTCGCTCACGCACACACACAGTGAACACACACACAGTGAACGCACACAGAGAGAGGGGTAGGGGTGGGGTTGGGGGTTGGGGCGGGGTTTTAAAACAATTTGAAAGCGGCAGGTTGCAGCTCGACTTGCACGCTGTCTGTTTAGTGTATGGTTTAGATATTAGATATGAATGTATTGAAGCAATAAATTAAATTTACACATGATAGTAGAACTATGTTTTTTATTACAGTTCTGACGTTCGTTTTCAGCAAAACGTCTTACATTGTCTGTTTTATAAAACAACGATATTTATTTGTCATTAAGTGTAACAATGTCAAGGTCATTCTATTACTTGGATAAAACCTGGTCTGGCGGATATAATCTGGCCTGTGTCACCTCAACTCCGGGATATATTCTGACATGTTTTGGTAGATTCAATTCATGGCTTCGACATAAATTAGTCTTTAAGATTACATCACACACTGTTTTAAACCGGTTTATATGTATGCCTATAAAGACATCAATATTTGTATGGGTAGCCCAGCATGACTTAATCCATTCTTGGCGGATGACGATGATGATGGGATAAAATGTCTAAGTACACAATGGAAGTTTCTGCACGAAGCCACCTAAATGTTCGGACTACAAATACATGTACGATGGGTCGGGGTTGACACAATATGCTGATCCCGATCTGAGGTCTTAGTACTCAAATGTCGTCAGTTTATTTATGAGATACTTCAAAAGCCAGACAAAAATATCATCTGAAAAAAACAAGAACCCAGGAATACAAAATCTTCTGCTTAAATGCGGAAATAATGACCTATTTTCTAGAGTATGCACAAACGTATGTTAATGGTAACATCAAATGACAAAGACTGATGTATGGCTAGTGTAGCTTTATGGCTTAAATAATTACCCCATCGCTTTAAGTTTAAACGTTACGTATATGTTCTCAGACTGTAGCTGACGTCGCGTTAGTTAACGTGACTTGACGTTCGGACGTTTGGACGTGGTTTGGTGGTATGTGCCAGACTTGCAGTTCGTAACTTTTCGTGCAGGATAGTACCAGCCATTCGAAAGGAGTAAGTTTGTTCTTTACGCTATATTGAATTTCTGTAATGTAAGAGCAGCTGTATAATAAGTTAGAATAAAATACGTTTGTAGGGAGTGAGGGGTAGGGACTTTTAGTTGATAAGAAACTTGCGGTGGTTCTTTTCAAATGTTTGTCTGGGTGTTGTTACTGTGTGTCGTCACCAACAGTAGATGGATTTCGTCATATTTACCAATAACGTATTGTTGCATTCTATAGTTGATATTAAAACAAAATAAAGAAAACGTTTGAGCTTAAGGAACTTAATGCTTATGTCCGAATTATTCTCTTTATCAGTCTTCCAGACCAAGTTCAAAAGTAACAGTTCAATATTTAAACACAGAATTCATAGTGCCATACTAAATAAGTGTAAATATTGAACACTTGTAAGATCAACCATTTGAAAACAAAGTGATTTTCATACTCTATTACCGCCGGTCTCCACGTAGTTAGTCAGTGACATATCTGTACGTGGCATATAGGGCAGAACGGTCTTGCAGCTGGGCCGCCAGAGCCCATTGTGGTCTTCCCTGACAGTTGTCTGTGATCGTTTAGACGTCGCTAATATGATCATACTTTTGTCGGAACGATGCAACCAAAAGTATTAATGATCATAACGTACATGTAACATACCATTGAAATTATACGATATTATGAATAAATGCAACGTTGTTTGGCGTTTTGCCCACGCGCTAACTTTATTCTGAGAGTCCATACTAACTCATCACTAATAGCCATATAATAAGAAAAATAGTTCCATCTTTTTAAAAGCTTCCTATCTGTACACTGAACCTCAAAACTAAACAATTCATTTAACGTTTCCGTTATTTTCCATGACTGTCCATTCAGCTGTTCACTAAAAGATACGAGATTGTCGGTAAACCTCGTCTTAATAGTTAATAATATTCGGTTTTCAGGAAGCACTTAACCGTAGATTACAAGTCCTTCCTCCACCGCACAACCACGCAACGACTCATTTCCTCCATTAAATGGACAAATAGCTTGTCACGCAGCTTGTCACGCAAACAGCTTAAAGGGGCTGTTTTGCAAGATGGCAGAACATTCCATTTTACAGCTGTCATGCATTTTTCAAAAAAAATAATAAAAATAAAAAATAAAAAAGAGAGAAAGAAATCGTATTAATATAGCAGTCCGCTTAGAACAACAGCATAACTGTTCTAATTCGGATAATGATTGTTTTGTATGTTGTGTAATTCATAAGTAATTTATAATCGTTCACAAAGTTAAATTATATTTAACATTGGCAGAGGGACCGCCTAACCATTCAAAGACGCAAGGTCTTTGAAAATATGCGCATTAACGATTCTAAAAATAACAGAATATTCATTCTGCAATTAGCGCAGTTTTCTCGCGCATGCTAATTCATGTGACAGCACTAAGCTGGCCTCGATGAAAACAACAGCACACCACAAATGTCGGTTTAAAAGTAAAAATGGTTTCAGCATAACGCCGCGGATGTTTCCGTGTGTACATGTCTTCAAATCCTACAGTTACAAGCGTTGCTTAATGGTTGTGTTTGATACTGCATGCTTGTAATAGGTATAAACATATATCAAAGATACCCATGCATGCTTGAAATGGGTATAAACATATATGAAAGATATCAATGCATGCTTGTAATGGGTATAAACATATTAAAGATATCTATGCATGCTTGTAATGGGTATAAACATATTAAAGATATCTATGCATGCTTGTAATGGGTATAAACATATTAAAGATATCTATGCATGCTTGTAATGGGTATAAACATATCAAAGATATCTATGCATGCTTGTAATGGGTATAAACATATTAAAGATATCTATGCATGCTTGTAATGGGTATAAACATATTAAAGATATCTATGCATGCTTGTAATGGGTATAAACATATTAAAGATATCAATGCATGCTTGTAATGGGTATAAACATATTAAAGATATCTATGCATGCTTGTAATGGGTATAAACATATATCAAACATGCCTATGCCTGCTTGTAATGGGTATAACCATATATCAAAGATACTCATACCTGCTTCTAATGGGTATAAACATAAATAAGATATCAATGCATGCTTGTAATGGGTATAAACATATATCAAATATACCCATGCATGCTTGTAATGGGTGAAACACATATAAAAGGTAAGCATACCTGCTTGTAATGGGTATAAACATATATAATATATCAATGCATGCTGGTAATGGGTATAAACGCATATCATTTATACAAAATGTCGCGTTGTTTTTCATTCTTGTATATTCTGCTCACGCCCCCCCCCCCCACCCCCACCCCCACCCCCCTTTTAACACAATCGTTGAATCCGCTCCGACTAATTTTCTTCACGTGATGGCTCATCTGCTGTCTTATGTATACTCATAAAATCGTGGTTTTGTCTTGTCATCCTTGTAGGTTTGGGTTTGCTGCAAATGTAAATTAATTTCAGCGAATGCTATTAAGGTGTCATCGACTCATTACATTGCATTGGCATTTTCTGTTTTTTGCATTGAATGCTTCCGTTTTTTATTTGTTTAAACCGAAAGGTTCACATTTGCAACCACACGGCTTCCTTTCAATGTAACGTCTGTCATCACGTTGAAACCACATATTACTAAGAAACTAGACAATCTTCGACATTTCAAGTTGTTATATGGTGTAGACTGTATCTGTGGAGTGAATTAATTAACCAGTTAGTTAAGTAATTTTTAATGCGTTTATACTTAAATTATATTTCGTCATCCTTTGGCACGGGAAACTTGAAAAAGGTCATGAGACAATTCAAGCGACATTGACAAATATTAATAAATTAAAAATATATGAGAATAAATATTCTCGATTAGACTTTTGCACCAAAAGCAAGACACAGGCAGTCGGTTCAGACGTTTTGATGCAAGCACGTGACACGATTGTTTTAGTTTTCGGGGTGTTGCACAAAGCAATACCACAAAACAAACAAACACACAAACAACAAACAAACAAAAACACAAACGAAAGAACAATATTGAAGTTGTTTATTAAATATGAAATATGAAAAAGCATGTCATAAAGAATATTTCCTTCTGGGAACCGTAAAGTGTAATTACTTATACTAAATATGCAGTGTTATGTGTCTACATTTGATTTATCAAGAGCTGTCAGAGGACAGGGTGCACGACTGCCTACTTGCTTGTTAGAATGATATAAGCTTTAAAATTCATTTACTTATAATATTATAATTTAACCTGAATGGCTCCAAACTCTTCAATATCGTACCAGATTTGTGCTTCTCACAATCATCTAACTACGAACTAGCAATCCTATTTCTACCAGCTGGTATTGTCACGGTCACTCTGCGGTAGAGCAGGCTTGTTGTGAACAACATATTTTAGTGTTGTGATGTAAGCCTTGGAGGTGTGGGTTGTTCGAACAATGGAAGGCAACTGCAACAATAACAAACAATATATCAAAGATATATAGAGGTTTATTATTTAAGGTCGGATAAGTGACCATCAAGGTTAGATGGCGGTCGGCGAATGCCACGATGCATAGCAAAATCACCAGACAGCGACACACAGCAGGTCACGTGGTTTAGTGTGCGCGAGATTGTCGTGCCTGAGAATGATGAATGCCCTTTACAGGGACAATACTAAATAAGATGAAAACCAATCAAAGGTATCTGTAGAACAACAATAATAGATACGACAATTAAATAAAAACGGACAAAACGTATATCTAATACCCTAATAAGAGGCAAGTGAGTTCCATGACAGTATGATCACTAAAAGGACAATATGAAAAGTTTTCCTCCAATTTTTCTGTTAATGCACTAATAATTGAGATTAAAGCTTGATAGTACACCCTGCAGCGACACACTGGAGTGTATAAAAAGCTCTTTTAGTCGTAGACTAGTCGAGCTAATAACGACGGCACTTGATTCGAGATTTAACAAAGTATCTCCTACATATACTTGAAATGTTAAACCTCTTAATACATTTCTTTGTATACTTAAATATTGTGTATGCAAAACTGGGTTAAATAAAGTTATCTTGACTTGACTGTTAGCATGTCAGAGGGAAAACAAGATCATATTGGACAAAAACACTTGGAGCAATGCTTTTTTCGGAGACTCTTTTGACGTAAGCAGTACCATTGTAACTTCCAAGAAATGTTAAACAGTTAACTAATGATAAGTGATGTTCTCTCGGTTGTTCATTAAAAGAACTTTGGTATTATAATAATTTATCAAAGAAATATTGAGGTTTTGTCGACAAATCGAATTAGAACAGGGATATCTTCTGGTGCTCTCTCTCTGGGTCAAAAATACTTTCGCACTCTGCACCACGTGTTAAAGTGAATTTAATACGAAGCGAGCGTAAAGGCACATCGGTGTATATCAAAACACATACACATGTATGGAAAGTACAATTTAAAGTAGTCAATAATTTAGAACCCAGTTTTCTTCTGACTCTTCTATGAATATTCTTTATATTCAACCGCTCACCAGGACTACCGAATTCACCCCTAGTGCTTCAGAAGGTCGTGATTACAGGGTTAGATAAAACTGACTAAAATCTCACTACGAAATCACATCTATGCTACCACTAAATTAATAACCAAATTTTAGAACCTCAATTTTTAGTGTAAAATATAACAATAACAACATGTCTTCTTTCATGAGATGCCCTGTTGTCTTTGTCCGTTTTGTACTGTTTGAAGCTGCGTTCACACAATGCTATAATCATACGGCTGGAGACGTCCGGACATGAATGCTGGACGAAGACTCAAAGTGCATTGATTTGTTATAACACACGGCGCATACCAAATAACCTATTCATTTTCCTTACCAGGAAAATCTTAGCTATTGACGTCTTTTGGTCTCAGATTTTGACGTAAAAAAATAAAAGCCAAGAATTACAATTAAGCAGTACTTTTATTGTTAAACTTTATAATTTACACCGCAACTTTGGTCATTATGGCGACTTCAACAATTTCATTGTATTATATACACTGACTAAATTTCAGTCACCTATATAGCTTGACGCTTCACAGCGAGCCGTTTAGGGATATTTGTACCTCCACATGGTAAAATAGGTCCGTGTATAAATAAAAAGATTTACTTGTATTTAATTATTACAAGTGACTATTTTATGTTTATAAATAGTATCTGGTGTACACACAAGTATTACCGTCTTTGTGTAAAACGGTTTAATGTCATCAATGTTTGAAACAAGTCAGTGCCCATTATATTTTAAGGACCTTCACAATGGCTGTTTTGTTCATAAGTGGACACTGCTCTAACTATTCAAAAGTACAAGATTATCTCCCTTGTCTAAAGACATTGGGTTGATAGTTAATGAAAAAAGATTATAAATGTTTCTGCCTGCTTAAATTGTAGGAATACTTCAGACTTCAGAGGTTATAAAACATTGAGCGCGAGTATGGTTCCACTCATCACATTGGTCAAATATTTTACCCACGTTTTAAATCTAACCAATAAGATGATTGAGAATGATCTTGAAGTCGAGCTGAATGTGTTATAACCTCAGGCGCAGATAAGGTTTGCAATAAGTGAGCAATTAGGACCACATGAGTATTATAAGGCTGGGCTTTTGAAACAAATAAATAAAAGCCCAATCTGCTTTTGGTCACCCTTGTATTTTAATTTAAATTCGAGAGAGTAAATGACAGTTTTAATCCCGTTGACATTTTGAATGAATGAATGTAGCCTTTGGTTCACCATGTTAACAAATTGGTTGGGTTTTTGTTTCTGTCTGTAATGTAGCCTTTGGTTCACCTTGTAAACAAATTGTTTGGGTTTTTGTTTCTGTCTGTAATGTAACCTTTGGTTCAACTTGTAAACAAATTGGTTGGGTTTTTGTTTCTGTCTGTAATGTAGCCTTTGGTTCACCTTGTAAACAAATCGGTTGGGTTTTTGTTTCTGTCTGTAATGTAGCCTTTGGTTCACCTTGTAAACAAATTGGTTGGGTTTTTGTTTCTGTCTGTAATGTAGCCTTTGGTTCACCTTGTAAACAAATTGGTTGGGTTTTTGTTTCTGTCTGTAATGTAGCCTTTGGTTCACCATGTTAACAAATTGGTTGGGTTTTTGTTTCTGTCTGTAATGTAACCTTTGGTTCACCTTGTAAACAAATTGGTTGGGTTTTTGTTTCTGTCTGTAATGTAACCTTTGGTTCACCTTGTAAACAAATTGGTTGGGTTTTTGTTTCTGTCTGTAATGTAGCCTTTGGTTCACCTTGTAAACAAATTGGTTGGGTTTTTGTTTCTGTCTGTAATGTAACTTTGGTTCAACTTGTAAACAAATTGGTTGGGTTTTTGTTTCTGTCTGTAATGTAGCCTTTGGTTCACCTTGTAAACAAATTGGTTGGGTTTTTGTTTCTGTCTGTAATGTAGCCTTTGGTTCACCTTGTAAACAAATTGGTTGGGTTTTTGTTTCTGTCTGTAATGTAGCCTTTGGTTCACCTTGTAAACAAATTGGTTGGGTTTTTGTTTCTGTCTGTAATGTAGCCTTTGGTTCACCTTGTAAACAAATTGGTTGGGTTTTTGTTTCTGTCTGTAATGTAACTTTTGGTTCAACTTGTAAACAAATTGGTTGGGTTTTTGTTTCTGTCTGTAATGTAGCCTTTGGTTCACCTTGTAAACAAATTGGTTGGGTTTTTGTTTCTGTCTGTAATGTAGCCTTTGGTTCACCTTGTAAACAAATTGGTTGGGTTTTTGTTTCTGTCTGTAATGTAACTTTTGGTTCGACTTGTAAACAAATTGGTTGGGTTTTTGTTTCTGTCTGTAATGTAGCCTTTGGTTCACCTTGTAAACAAATTGGTTGGGTTTTTGTTTCTGTCTGTAATGTAGCCTTTGGTTCACCTTGTAAACAAATTGGTTGGGTTTTTGTTTCTGTCTGTAATATAGCCTTTGGTTCACCTTGTAAACAAATTGGTTGGGTTTTTGTTTCTGTCTGTAATGTAACCTTTGGTTCAACTTGTAAACAAATTGGTTGGGTTTTTGTTTCTGTCTGTAATGTAACTTTTGGTTCACCATGTAAACAAATTGGTTGGGTTTTTGTTTCTGTCTGTAATGTAACTTTTGGTTCACCATGTGGACAAATTGTTTGGGTTTTTGTTTCTGTCTGTAATGTAACTTTTGGTTCACCTTGTAAACAAATTGGTTGGATGTTTGTTTCTGTCTGTAATGTAACTTTTGGTTCACCATGTGGACAAATTGTTTGGGTTTTTGTTTCTGTCTGTAATGTAACCTTTGGTTCAACTTGTAAACAAATTGGTTGGGTTTTTGTTTCTGTCTGTAATGTAGCCTTTGGTTCACCATGTAAACAAATTGGTTGGGTTTTTGTTTCTGTCTGTAATGTAACTTTTGGTTCATCCTGTACCAAATTGGTTGGATGTTTGATTCTGTAATGTATCTTTTGGTTCACCATGTTAACAAATTGGTTGGGTTTTTGTTTCTGTCTGTAATGTAACTTTTGGTTCACCATGTTAACAAATTGTTTGGGTTTTTGTTTCTGTCTGTAATGTAACTTTTGGTTCATCCTGTACCAAATTGGTTGGATGTTTGATTCTGTAATGTATCTTTTGGTTCACCAAGTTAACATATTGGTCAGAGTTTTTTGTTTGTTTCTGTAATGTAACTTTTGGTTCACCATGTTAACAAATTGGTCGCGTTTTTGTTTCTGCTTGTAATTTTGGTTCCCTATATAAACAAAAAATCTGTTATTTATAAATGGTTTTATTATATCGCTTACAAAGCACATTTGTTTTACTGTTCGAGAAATGGTGTTAAGTTTACATAACCATCGAATGGGCTGGATTCCTTTCTGTCCGAAATATTGTGATCGGCGACAAGTAAACCTGACAGCGTTTACAAAACAGAACTATCTTCTTCCACATTTATTAATGGTTAGCATGGTTTTACCGGAGGCATGCTTACCTCATGTCATTCTTTGACCATTAGTGTCATAATGTCATGGCCTGTTATATGAAGTAGGTTCGAAATCACACTCTGTCACTAAACGGACTATTTTATTCGCAGTTCACCTAGTTCGTGTTTTCTCGCCTTGAGTTGCATCGAATCGACAGTTCATTGACATATTCATTGCAATATACGTAATGTATAGATTAAGGGCATGATCCACTAAGATATTAAGATGTTTGCTTTCTACTACTAAAACGAACACATGGTTTTCCTACCGGCTCTAAAATTACAAACTTTCGTGTTTTCGACAACTTGAATTGTTAACATATAGAATTGGGAAGGTTGGTGGGGTTGGGGTGGGAATGAGCCGAAAATGGTGTAGGATGGATGCTTCCTTTTCAAATAATTAAAATTTATTGATAATTTATAAGTCTATCTTATAAATACAACATATGATTTACAATCGTTAAATTAATTCCTTGCATTTGGTCATTTTACTGTAATGAACTCTATTTCGATAAAAGTGGTATATAATTCAAATTGGGTTTTACAATGTTAACTGTAATGTTGCATGTGCAACTAAATGTACGGTTGTACACTGCATGTTCCTACTTTTAAAAAGTAAGATATCACAAATATAATTAAAACAAAGTTCTTGCTTTTCCCTTTTAAAAGAAATATCACTACCGACATTTGTTGCGTCACCTCATTGACAATTTAAAACAATACAATTAAACTGAACTATGAATATAGAGACGGCGATCCAATAAGAACCGTTCATCATAGCAGGATCCAGAATTTCTATTTAAGGTTGTATTCGAGCGTTTGCACCATTTTCTTATCAAACAAACAGAAGAACCGGTGATTACAGTTTATTAATGTTCTACAGGTATATATATATATGAACAGTGAAGTATAGAAACACACTCTGTAGTACATGCATTACATTTCCCAGCAGGCTATGGTGTACAGATTATTAGTTTAAATGAAGAAAAACCACTTATTTTTGAGGTCATTGGGGCTGATTGGTTTTGAGGTTGATATCTATTTAAAGAATGTCGGACAAAACACACACAATAACTATCGGACGGAAAACCTCCCATGATTTTTGTACGTGCGGACAAAAAGCCTCCAATCAAATGTACAGTGCAGACAAAAAGCCTCCCACCAAATGTACAGTGCAGACAAAAAGCCTCCCACCAATGTACAGTGCGGACAAACAGCCTCCCACCAAATGTACAATGCAGACAAAAAGCCTCCCACCAAATGTACAATGCGGACAAAAAGCCTCCCACCAAATGTACAGTGCAGACAAAAAGCCTTCCACCAAATGTACAGTGCAGACAAAAAGCCTCCCACCAAATGTACAATGCGGACAAAAAGCCTCCCATCAAATGTACAATGCAGACAAAAAGCCTCCTATCAAATGTACAATGCGGACAAAAAGCCTCCCATCAAATGTACAATGCAGACAAAAAGCCTCCTATCAAATGTACAATGCAGACAAAAAGCCTCCAATCAAATGTACAGTGCAGACAAAAAGCCTCCCATCAAATGTACAATGCAGACAAAAAGCCTCCCACCAAATGTACAGTGCAGACAAAAAGCCTCCCACCAAATGTACAATGCAGACAAAAAGCCTCCCACCAAATGTACAGTGCGGACAAAATGCCTCCCACCAAATGCACAGTGCGGACAAATAGCCTCCCACCAAATGTACAATGCAGACAAAAAGCCTCCCACCAAATGTACAGTGCAGACAAAAAGCCTCCTATCAAATGTAAAATGCAGACAAAAAGCATCCCACCAAATGTATAATGCAGGCAAAAAGCCTCCCACCAAATGTATAATGCAGGCAAAAAGCCTCCCACCAAATGTATAATGCAGACAAAAAGCCTCCCACCAAATGTATAATGCAGACAAAAAGCCTCCCACCAAATGTACAATGCAGGCAAAAAGCCTCCCACCAAATGTATAATGCAGACAAAAAGCCTCCCACCAAATGTACAATGCAGGCAAAAAGCCTCCCACCAAATGTATAATGCGGACAAAAAGCCTCCCACTAAATGTACAGTGCAGACAAAAAGCCTCCCACCAAATGTACAATGCAGACAAAAAGCCTCCCACCAAATGTACAATGCAGGCAAAAAGCCTCCCACCAAATGTATAATGCGGACAAAAAGCCTCCCACTAAATGTACAGTGCAGACAAAAAGCCTCCCACCAAATGTACAATGCAGGCAAAAAGCCTCCCACCAAATGTATAATGCGGACAAAAAGCCTCCCACTAAATGTACAGTGCAGACAAAAAGCCTCCCACTAAATGTACAGTGCAGACAAAAAGCCTCCCACCAAATGTATAATGCAGGCAAAAAGCATCCCACCAAATGTATAATGCAGGCAAAAAGCCTCCCACCAAATGTACAATGCAGGCAAAAAGCCTCCCACCAAATGTATAATGCAGGCAAAAAGCCTCCCACCAAATGTATAATGCAGACAAAAAGCCTCCCACCAAATGTATAATGCAGACAAAAAGCCTCCCACCAAATGTACAATGCAGGCAAAAAGCCTCCCACCAAATGTATAATGCAGACAAAAAGCCTCCCACCAAATGTACAATGCAGGCAAAAAGCCTCCCACCAAATGTATAATGCGGACAAAAAGCCTCCCACTAAATGTACAGTGCAGACAAAAAGCCTCCCACCAAATGTACAATGCAGACAAAAAGCCTCCCACCAAATGTACAGTGCGGACAAAAAGCCTCCTATCAAATGTACAATGCAGACAAAAAGCCTCCCACCAAATGTACAGTGCAGACAAAAAGCCTCCCACCAAATGTACAATGCAGGCAAAAAGCCTCCCACCAAATGTATAATGCGGACAAAAAGCCTCCCACTAAATGTACAGTGCAGACAAAAAGCCTCCCACCAAATGTACAATGCGGACAAAAAGCCTCCCATTAAATGTACAATGCAGACAAAAAGCCTCCCACCAAATGTATAATGCGGACAAAAAGCCTCTCACTAAATGTACAGTGCAGACAAAAAGCCTCCCACCAAATGTACAATGCGGACAAAAAGCCTCTCACTAAATGTACAGTGCAGACAAAAAGCCTCCCACCAAATGTACAATGCGGACAAAAAGCCTCCCATTAAATGTACAATGCGGACAAAAAGCTTCCCACCAAATGTACAGTGCAGACAAAAAGCCTCCCACCAAATGTACAATGCGGACAAAAAGCTTCCCATCAAATGTACAGTGCGGACAAATAGCCTCCCACCAAATGTACAGTGCGGACATAAAAAAATAACAAAAAAACTACCGTCTAAAAATTGAAAGCGGGCATAAAACCTCCCAGACACGTACCTCCTTTGTTTTTACACCCCATCTGAAGTTAAGGCCAAATTAATTTTTAAACTCATTTGCATACATATATGCTTCAAGGCAAATACCATTTAACTCAAAATAAGTAAATACTACTGTCTATTTTTTGTCAATTTACGTAAAATAAATTTCAGTTATAAATAATTAGTGTCTATTTTATTTTACATATTTCAAGGCCATTAAATATCAATAATCACAGTTTGTGGTGATCAAAAGTTACATAAGTACTAAGTATTTTCCTTATAGGAAGGGTGTTCTAATAATTCCAATCTCCTGCTTATCCTTTATGATCTATTATGCGTAATTGATTACGTGGCGGTTGTCGTTTTGAAACTCTAAACAACACTAACTATAGATCTAACAAACAACATATTTCCATTCATTGTTTGAGTAGACAAAACGTAATCGGGAATATGTCGAGGAGGTTTTTGTTGGAACTTTTGATGGGAAGCTTAATGTCCGCATGTAAATGTAAATGTAATTTATTTGATAAAACGCCTATTTCTTCATATATTCAATCTATATATACAATGGCGTTAAACAACACAATGGAAACGAAAATGATAACATTATTAAGATAGTAAAATAAAAAAATACCATACTGGAAAGCAGAAAATAGACGCACCTTAAAATAATTCGCAGAATCGACTGAAAAAAAAAAGTTTTTATATTCTTCTTAGAAGCGTCTACTGAAATAGATTTTTTCGCGTTATTTGGAAAATTGTTCCACAATCTTGGACCAGCTGTCATGGAACTCCTATCACAAAAAGTAGACCTTTTGTTAAAAGGCACATTATACTGTATACATGATTCCTGAACATTGGACCTTAGACCTGGTCGACTAACGGACTTCTCAGACAATAGCTCAGTTAGATATTTTGGGACATTTCCAGAGGTACAGTTATACATATATGTCAACAGTTTGAAAGTGATTCTAGCCTTTATTGGGAGCCAATGTAGCTGAAACAAAGCATCTTTAGCACTGTCAAATTTTCTGTAGTTTAGAACTAGTTTTGCGCATTTTTTATCCTTTGTAATTTATGTAGCTCAGCGTCAGCAATACCATATAAGATGACATTACTATAGTCAAGATGGGAGATAACTAATGATAACACTAGAGTCTCTGATGCAGCTTTGGTGAGGTACTTACGAATATTCTTAATACGTAAATAGTTGTGTATAACAATCGCGTTTGTTTCAGGTTTTAATATGGAAGGTTTTTTGTCCAAATAGCCTATTTAAGCAAAAGAAAAATCATGTTTATTGATAGATTAAATATTTGGAAATAATAAACATTTATAGCTATTCTTTTTAAAAATTTGTAAAGTCTAACTTATTAGGAATTGTTTAAAATCGTTTTTCATACACCTCAGTGTATGTTTATGCAGAAATTGTATCCAGGACAGAGGTAAGATACTGTTAGATGTATTTTATGTAGCCAAACTGTCGGATACCACTTTTCTCAAATAAACATTTACAGATACTCAGTTAACAATCTTCTTTTATTGAAACCCACGATAAATAGCTTAGACGTCTGAACAAATAACGATACATGTATATCCATTTATGAACTGATAGACTATGTTGGAAGAACGATTTATCTGTTTTTCTTATGTCGTCATACCGATACAATTATTTAAATAAAAATGACTAAATGCGTATATCAATAATCTTTGTTTTCATTTAGTATATCAGGTGGTTGTTATAACTATACCAGTCAGAATGATAAGTGCAAAAAAACAACAACAACAAAACAAACTTGCTTTTACATCGCTTAGTAAAATGATGCATATATGTGATGGTTAATGTAATGAGAAAAACATGCATTAACATGTAGTTTAATGCGAATACATAAAACATTTTATCTCGGGAATATAACGCATGACTTAGTAAATTTGTCTAAAGAAGATAAATAAAATTCAAGCATCCCGAACACTCTTGCACCTCTCTCCTATATATCCCCAGCTACATTGTATATATCTCTTAACTCTTATATCTTCATCTCTTTCTCTGTTTCTCCTTTCCTCTTCTCATCTCCCTCCACTACCCCTCTCTCCCACTCTCTCTCTCTTTTACCTCCATCACCATCTCTTACCCTTCACTCGATCGTTCTCGTTAACCCCCCCCCTTCCCCCTTCTCTCTCTCTCTCTCATGACTTGATTTTATCTTTTCTACTCGTCATAATTCAGCTTTTTTGCTTTAATTAATTTTGTGCTGATTTTAACAGGCCCCAAACATGTATTACGTCACTCTTAATGCAGATTACGGCACTCTTAATCAAGATATGTTCATACTATAAATAGCATCTGCACCGCAATTCTTTCATAGGCTGAATGTATTTTGCAGTGCGATCAATAAGATTTCATAAACAAAGAATTACTCAAATTTAGGCTGCATTACCAATTAAATGTCACCTACGCGTTCTGTTGAGGTTGACGGCTATGGTGTAGATATATAAATACAACCACATTTTCACCACTGTAGTTCACTTTAGTTCAAGTGCTGGAGCGGAAAACTGAATTTTAGCATGTGAGTAAAATGCTTTGTTGTTGGACAAATTATTTCAGAACAACTCTAGACATTTTAATGTGGGAGATACAAATAGCCAAACGCTTCAAACTGTGGAAACGGTCTACAGTTACAAGACTATTATACGTGTGAAGGTTTTACATTTAGTATGGTATATACATAGTTTCGGATGTCTTGCAAAGACCACTCGATGTGAGAATGTTACAATTAGCTACAGAGTCGGCCTAGTTTGTAATCTAAAGCAAAATATTTCCTTACATTTTGACGCAATAGTGCTTTTCCCTGTAAGATGTCTTAATAACATAATGGCTAATGGTTTCTGTACGTGAAATAGGAATACAGAAACTAAATGCTTTCATTCCATAGGCTAAAATAAGTGACATCGTTCAAAGACAAGTTATGCAAGACAAGTTCATGTTAAAGGTTTGCAAAATCTGAAGCATTTAACGTACAATGTAATGGTCAGAGCAAATCTGCACAGGTCGTTGTAAAGAAATCCTATCGGATATGGCAAAGAACAGCATTTTTCTTTCGTTTTATTAATTACTTAATGTTCCTCAATTATTTTGCCAAAACTATACCTTACAGTCGGATCAGATACCTGTCATACATATATGTATAACAAGAAAAATGCCTTAAAAAGTTGTATTGAAGTTCAGACGCAACAAAAGGTAAAGCGACGTAAACTTTTTCGGGATTGATTTCTTCATAAAGAGCCATTATACAGTTAAAAGAAGCATTGTTGTAAAAGTTTATGTTACACAGTAATATTATTGATTATTTCCCTAAGTGCCAGAATTATAATGAAACTTCAATTAATTGAATTAAAATTATTATTATTATTATTCCGAGTAAAATCGCTTTAAGAGGGCGCTGTAAGGCTACATTACGTTACGACACATTTAAACTTTGTCTTCTAAACACAGCTCGTCGTTGCATCTGTCTGGACTCGTCAGGGGTAGTTCTATAACTGTCTTACTTATGATTACTTTAGTACTGTGTCCGAGGTTGTGGGTGATTATTTACGTGGAAAGTGCAATCAAAGGACAGAAAGGTCTGTACAACCTTTATAAAAGGTCAATGAAATAGCGACAGTATTGTGTTCTTGTTATTGGGTTTATCATCCCACCAACAGTATTTCAGCTATACCTGGAGACTGCGTCACTTGAAGCAGATATAGTGCTATCTTCGCTGTGTATAGCATGCCGTGAACACCTGGCATGATACCACACCCAGTCACATTATCCTGACACCGGGCCAACCAGTCGTGGAACTACCCTTATATTAGCTTGAGCGTTAGCAAGGGAGCTATACCACTACCATTTTGAGCAACTTTTGTATATCGCGGCCCGGGATCGACCCGGGGCACCCCGTATTGTGTTCTTGATAGATTTGAACAGTTGAATACAATAAGGAAAGTGTACTTTAAATGATACCTTAGAGAGGTTATGCAATATAAGCTTGAAGGCAAAGCTATATGCAAGCATCTCATAAGTCTGTGTTTAAATTATCAGATTATATAAATATATAATATGTTCTGTTTCAAAATCAGAGAAACTCAGACGTCTAAAGACATCAATAATGTTTCTATTCTTTTTTGTCTGAATTCAAGCTTTTTTAGCACAAATTTGTTAAATTGTGCGATCTAATACGTATATTTTGATAAATCGCCTCCTTGGGATCGACCAAAACCATGGACACATTATGTCTTTTTCTTCAGAAAACGATTTGTCATATATGTAATTTTCTCTTTAAAAATGTCTGCACCTCGCACCTCGTCCCCCCCCCCCCCCCCCCCCAGTGTTGTAGTGATCTTTTTAATGGTATAAATCATATATACGGGCGTTAGCATTTTTGTTTAATGTTTTGAGTGTGTCCACATCGTATACCAAGAAATGCATAATAGTGTCATTTCAAAATTAATTACATTGGTTTATTAAATGGGTCTACTTTAATTTGTATGTGCTTATTTAGTTTTCTGGTCATGGTAAAATGTTTTTTTCTTTGGAAAAGAGTTTGTCCTTCTAGGACAATTCAAGCACGCTGTTAAAGGCATTGTATACTCCCACATTGTAAAAACGTACGAGTATTACGAGTAGAAGACGTTGGTTGGTTTTTGTCTGGCATCAAACTTACGCTGTTCTTGCAACAAACTATCAACAGCTATGTTGCTTAAAGATTTGACACCCTTTGTTACTAAATAATTGGTCAGATTTAACTGTCAAAATACAGAATAAAATATCGACTGATCGTATATTTGGAATCACCCTCAGACTCGACCTTTTACCAAATACCAGGACCAGGTAATGTCCGTTTTTATTAGCTTACAGTCCGTAATGAGGTGAGGTCTTCTAACTGACCTGAGGTGCGTTGTTAACGAGATTTTATTCCAGTGTCTTTCTGTCTAACTGTTAGCTGGAAGCTGTCATAATTGTTCAGGCTTATGTCTTTAAAAGAGAAAACAAAACAAAACAGCAGCTATTGCTAACTATATAGATAGTATGTAGCATATCTGGAAACTTCAGATCAGAAGAGATCTGTAAATTAACCAAAGTTGTTTTCATTCGGGATATCTTTATTGATTAAATATTTTCTTGTTATATATGCATTATACATATTTCTCAAACGTATCATGAATCAAATGTACACTATGTTAAAATTGACATGACCGTGTTTGTTTGACCGAAGTAGCATAGTATGACATGCCAGCATTAGATACCAGCTCGGTGGTGCAGGATGCTTTGCGCCTTTGTTGCTATCTCATCACATAGTCGGGAACATGTTCCCTTGTCTGACTAATGTTGGTCATAATGACAACAATTATTACTGAATTTAGCCACCGGACTCTACTGTCAGCACGTGGTGATGGCCCGAAATGCTGTACGGTATTTACGGTATGTCCGCCAAAAGCTTACACTAGCTGCATTGTTACGGGGGTTCTGGTTCGCTGATCATGCGTCAAGACGACTCGAGATGACCAATCAGAAGGCAGGATAGACCAGACATTGTTTTTGTTCTGCGTTGATTGATAGCCCGTGTATGTTTAATGAATATGCAAGACAAATTATGACACTTGTTGTCAGAAACAGGTTTTCTTCTCTGTGCTTAAGACAACGTCTTCGTTTTGGATATATAAATATTTTTTAATTTCGGCCATAAAAGATTCGAAATTTTAAAACACTAACTGTAGAAATCCATTACACTATATTCATAATTAACGGACTTAATAACTACTTAATAAGTTTAAATAACTACAATTATTATAGAACATCAGTGAACGTATTGATATACATAGAAATATATACCTGGTGGAAGTGACAGTGATTACAAGGCTGAGCCAAACATTTTAATTTAATAAAAAAAACTGCTCGTGGACTTTGAAAGTTTAAAATAATCAACACACGACCAGGAATATTTGTGTGTTGTAGATATGTCTTCCCTTGGATAACCGGTGGAAACACACAAAAGGTTCGAACAGACATGAGGCCTGATGACCTAAGTACGTTGGAGGTCCTGGACGAAAACACAATCGTGCACGCGCTCCGGGGCCGCTTCCAGCAAGAACAATATTATGTAAGTATTTGTTTTTGTTGTTTGAACATGATAGCAAATATCAAATAAACAGAACACAACAACAAACAAACAAACAACAACAAATTAAAAACGACAACAACAATAACATTACAATAACAACAAAAAATAACGTTGGCGGTTGTATGTTTTTCAGTCATCGTTATCGTATTTCTTTATGATGTATGATATCTGTACCCAAGTCCTTTTCAGGTATGATTTTAAATTGTCGAATAGTTACCCGTGATAATTGCTTTCTGGTACAGAACATGAAGGAACAAAACAACCAGAAACAAGAAAGCAATTAGTGGAACTTCTTCAATAAAAAAACACACACTTAAACAAGAAAAAATATGTACATGTTTAAACAAAAGAAAGTATTCTGTATACAAATCAACGTCGGCTCAACCTGTAATTTCAAAATTCTTCTTTTTTACGTCACTTGATTTATGACATTTCATTGGCTGTTAAGCCGTAAATCGAAGAGAGGCGGGAAAATAATCTTTTTTCCTGAAACCAGGTTGGGAAAACATGTCTTAAAATGGAGTATATTTGACAAGTTGTACGGAATCTACGCTCCTTTTTTTCTTTTTTTTTTGTTGTTGACAGAATTAAAAATGACACTAGTGCGTGCTGGCATGCTACTTGTGGGACTGTGATACCTCCCTAGTAAACAACTATGACACAACAAAAGAAGCTGACAAAGACAAATTCGAATGTAGAAATAAGATAATTAAATTTAAATATATTCCGATACAAGTTCAAATGGGTAGGAGCCGACAACCTTACGTTATGGTCGACCTTAATCTGAAACAGATTTACGTGACTTGGGTGGAAGTCTTCCCTGAATAATAGCTTTTCACGTCAAAAGTGGATTATGTGTTCAATGCCAATTGGATACTCCAAAGCAGCACTGTATAGAACAGATACATGTACAACATTATCGCAGCGTCAGCAGCATAGCATAAGATATGCACGTTAATACAGTAGCATTAACGAAAGCAGGAATTACACAAAAATAGAGAATAGAAAAGCTTACTCCAATTTCGTGTTATCAACTTTTTTTTTATATCTGATATGTACAAACATAAAAACGAAACACAATGTCACAAAATATAAACCGGTTATTAAAAAAATGCTAAGTGTGACTAATAACTAAACAAAGGTCAGATATTTTTTCTGTAATCTTCGATGAAAAAAATTAATATTTAATCTATATTTAGAATTGGTACCATTTAATCACATGACCTTTAATCACAGTTATTTTTACCATGTTTTCTTGCTTGTAAGTGTTATATTTTCCTAGATTTCGCACCAAATCTTGTGTGCATTGTCGATTTGACCGGTATCATAAAATACTTCTTGTATGTATTATGTAAGCAAAAAAATCTAAAGCTGTCTTAGTGTAACTATTCCTATGAATCCCGGAACAAATGGAATACAAAATGATATCAGAAACACATATTTAACAAACACCTGTTAATTCTGTAACGGCTCATAACAAAAACGATTAGGCTTAAGCAATATGTGTAGGTCCAGATCAGCCAGCTATACTATTTGCTGCTATGTATTTACCTACATAAAATGGTTAGCATGTAACTCAGAATGTAGCATTGGTTATTAACACATGAGAAAACCACCTTCTGCTTTATAGGCAAAACAATCAGTTTGGCTACGTATATAATCTTTGCTCAAATATCTTACCATCGTCATGTTTCACATCTAAAACACTTCCGTTATCATGACATCAAATTAGGCTTTGCTTTCATCATCGTCATCGTATTCTTAATAATCAACTTGATCACCAATAACAATTTTAGCATAATAAAAGCAGCTTTAATAAAAGGCACTTTAACAACGTCCGAAAGATATTAGCATTACTACTACTGCTACTACTACTACTACTATAACTACTACTACTACCTCGTCTGCTACTGCCACTACTACTACTGCTGCTACTGCTACTACTGCTACTTCTGCTGCTGCTACTACTACTACTACTACTACAACTACTGCTACTTCTACTACTATTACTAAAACTACTATTGTTCTAGTACTACTTCTACAGCTACTGCTACTATTACTACTACTTAATACTACTAATGCAACGGCCACTGCTCTATTATTACTACTACTTCTTCTTCTTCTTCTTCTTACTACTACTACTACTACTACTACTACTGCTGCTGCTACTACTACTATTACTACTATTACTACCCCTGCATTATTATTACTACTACTTACTACTACTGCTACTATTTCTACTACGACGAGGCGACGACGACGACTACGAGGAGTGCGACGACGACGGCGACGACGACGACTAACTACGACGACGACGACAACGACTACTATACTACTACGACGATACTATGCGACGACGGCTCTGTACGACTAGACTACCACGCATTAGGATTACTACTACGGACGATACTACGTAGTAGGGACGACGAGGCGACGACGGCGAGGGGCGACGACGACGACGACGACGACTACGCGACGACGACGACGACGAGGCGACGACGACGACGACTACGACGACGACGACGACGCGACTACGACGACGACGACGACGGACGACGACTACGACGACTACTACTACTACTACTACTACTACTATTACTACTGCTACTACTTCTCTGTTACTATATTACTACCACTGCATTATTATTACTACTACTTACTACTACTACTACTACTATTTCTTTTACTACTATTTCTACTACTATACTACTACTACTACTACTACTACAACAACGACGACGACGATGTCAGGTTGACCGGAAGCCCACTCCTACACGTGTATCGTCTGCTTCTTACATGACGTGCATGTAATCGGGCAGGTAGACATGTTGAACCTCAGATATGACAGTTGCACATTTTTTGGTTGAAATAATACCACAAACAACCCTCCAGGGCTTTTCTTAATTGTCATTACATTTGTCTTGTTTCATGATTAATAGTCACTCGTTCAGCTGCGCGCGTATGTTCGATTCTAATGTTTATCCACGCCCAACGTATGTGTTAAAAATTGAACCTTTCATCAACTTAAATGACAAAAACATGCAACAGCAACAGTTTCGTCGTCGTCGTTATCATCATCATCATCATCATCATCATCATCATCATTATTATCATCATCATCATCATCATCATCATCATCATCATCATCATCATCATCATCATCATCGTCACCACCATACCCACCACCATCGCCATTCTCATCAACATCATCTATTTTCTCTTATTGCATATTTTTTCAGGATCAAACGCTATACAAATACAAGCAATACCACACTAACTACACAATCACCTGTTGCTGTAACAAAAAACACACCCTTATATTCATTTTCAAACAGCTTATTTTAATGTTTGCCTGGGTTTTTAAAAATTAAATAGTTGATTAACTTTTCTAGATTTAAGAACAAAAGGCATACCATTCTCACATGAAAACGGAAAAAAATAAACAACGTATCCCTGCTATAACCAATAGTACACTTCTTTCCAGAAATTTTAAGCTAATGACATAAAAAGTATTATCAGTTAATGTAATATTTTTACAATTTCCTTCGACAGAAGTTTTTAAGACCACTTTATATTGGATAATACTATCAGAGACAACAACAGAAAGACACACGATAGGATTGATTTTCAA
This sequence comes from Sinonovacula constricta, assembly GCA_007844125.1. Classification (NCBI taxonomy): domain Eukaryota; kingdom Metazoa; phylum Mollusca; class Bivalvia; order Cardiida; family Solecurtidae; genus Sinonovacula; species Sinonovacula constricta. Next base: position 8,813,182 of record CM017559.1, read on the forward strand.
TGTCTTAACGACATTATCATATTTTATTTGTTATGTTTCGTTTAAAGGTTGTTTACGACAGTTGAGACCGTTTTTCCCCTCCTCATGCAGTAAAATATTGCTACCTATTTATAGACCCCGCGAAATGATCTTTATAAGCTCCCAACACAAATGTGAATTGTAAAGGCCCACTTGTTGCTACAGAAATGCATTTCCTATCCGAGCCACGCTGCATGGTTAGCTATTTTTAACTGAGAAAACCACCACGTGACTACTTACTTTTAAAATCACGTTATATGATCATCAGGGTAATCAACTCTGACGTAGATGCCTTTTTAGAGTTTTTTTTTACGATTTGTACTGTCTAACAATCGAGGGTTAGATGTTATTTCATATAGACAATGTACGTTATATACAAACAGTTGAATACTACCTTTAATACTTTAAAAATAAAAGTTGTTGGAACAAGGGCTTGGATCAATTATGAGTAAACGTAGCAATACTAGTGGGATGGGGTCCAGGGTCAAAACAATATTCGTAGGTTGAATTTGTTTTAAGCGCTGTAGATTTGTTGACAACCAACTCTGCGCTGTTGCGTTAGCCCTTGTATGCCCCTGGAGACAGTAACAAATGGCTATTACAAGGGAAAATAGATCAAGTGAAATAAAACGGTTCTTCATTTTTTTTTGTTTAAAACATGTGAATCTGTATCTTCCGTTGGTTATTATTTCAATGCAATTCAGTTGTCTTTGTGTAAATTGTGTTCTCTAATGAACACGAATTACCGGAATTTTCCTGCTGGTTGATAATACTTCTAGGCAATTAAATAGAGATAATGCACTGTCCGCACTAAATGCTCAGATTGTTAAGCCATTGCGCCTTATTGCATTTTCATTAGGAGTGAAAACCGGACCTGGTAGCGCAAACGGTAGAGCGTCGGCTCCAGGTACGGGAGGCCCCGGGTTCGAACACGGGCCTCGACATACTAAGGTCGTTAGAAAAGGTAGTGGTATTGATCCCTTGCTTACGCTCAAGCAAATATAATGGTAGTTCCACAACTGGTTGACCTGGTGTCAGGATAATGTGACTAGGTGTGGTAACATGCCAGGTGTTCACGGCAAGTTATACACAGTTAAGGCAGCACTATATATGCTTCAAGTTAACACAGTGTCCAGGTATAACTGAAATACTGTTGATGGGACGATAAACCCAATAATTTAACATATTAACAGTGAATATGATATCAATTGACTTAATATACAAATATGGCAATTTTAAAAAAGAAATAGGTTAACTTCGTGGTTTTTACATGCTGCAATGCCTTCCATATATAAACCTGTCTTATTTGGGATGCCATTTTTACAGGATGACATTAATAATGCCTACAAAACATAGTTGCGGGTTTATGTTGTGAAGGAAACGAGCTTTTTGTTTACGCGCATCATCTTACAGCTACTTTTTGCTGATTTCGCAGCAATTATTGAAAAACAAGTTGATGCGGAGTATGAAAAATGAGAAAATATGTTGATCAATGCAGGCAAGTGTATGGAATTGTACACCTGACGGACCGGGAGCTATTGCAGTACAATGTACGCCTGAAATAGTTTAGTCAGCTTAAAACAACAACAATTTTTATGTGTATCAATTACGAATTTCTATCCCTTTTACTTGACTGTGTTAAAACAATGAAGAAATAATCAGTGTTAAGTGTAATTATATGAACAAGCAACATTTTAAATGTTAAAAACTCCTCCGAAAAATTGTAATGATCGCCTGCTGCATTTCTTCAGCTTTCCTGCTTTCTCATGTGAACTTTAACCGAGGGAACAACAATTATAACTGATTTGATTATGTTATTTTATGTCATATTTCTGAAAGTAGACAGAATCAAAACGAAACTAGTTATTTCATTTGTAAAATATCACATAAATATTAAAATGGGTTCGTTTATAATGCAGAGAAATAAACGAAATCTCATAATAACATGTTTCGTAACTCTGCAGTCATTTTAAAGCTCAAATTAACAGGCTTATTTCTTTATTGTTTGCTTACAGCATAATTTGAATGTTATACTTTGCGCTGAAAGAAACCCATCCGAAAAAGTGTATGCCATCAGAAATTGATGATCTGGATTTAGACTATTTCCCCTAACTTTGCCCGTTAATGCATATCAGACTGAGAGTTTTTCTTCTATCCCCTCGCTGTTAATTGTAAATGCGCACTTTGCTCTAATAACTTGTATGGTGGCTTTGTACCTAAACGGTTTGTTAGTTAGATTAAAAACTTCACTGAGCCCTACAACACTTTGTCTCTTTCAACCTGAGTGTATTTAGTTAATGCTTTGTTTAACGATCTTTTTATTAAAACAATGGTTAATTGTAAAACACAATCCCCGTAAAAATAGTCAAGCGGTTCTTAACTAAAAGTGGGTAAGAATGTTTAAGTGTCTGACATACTAAAACGGTTTTAATTCAGGCTCCGTTAATTTGTCTTCAGTGATAGTAATCCTTTGTCTTTTTTAACAAAACTTCATTTTTTTTGTCTAGAAAACCTGCCTAAGCGAACGCAAAATGTCAGTCACCGGAAAAACAATGAAAAAAAAAATCAAAGCCATTTCGTTGCCGCTTTTTGTTTGACATTAATGCTCAGTACAAATCTCACCACGCACAATGCATGTCTATTGTTCAGATATAAATAACTCACTCATTAAATATCCAGGGAGACGCGGTTAAAAAATGTCCAAAACACCAACCACAGCTACTTTAGGGCAAGATTAAGAACATAAACCGACAATCGAAATGATAAACAGGGAAGACTGTCGGTCGACAGTCCGCAAAACCACAGGAGCGCAGGATGAACGTGTCCGTTTATTTCTACACCTATTCTTACCGAGCGTGTAGATCTTACGCTGCACCTGTCAATGGCGGAAGCCTGTGTCCTCTCCTAGACTTAATGGCATACAGACTGCATGTATGCCTTGCCACCTTTAAGTCACATTACCTTTGTGGTTTTGAAGTGTGGACATTAATTTGAAGGCAAGACTTGGCGTATATGGGTGAAAAGACCCGAAAATCGTAATTCCTTGCAATAGACAAGGCTCCGTTGGATGTCCCAATCTTTGTGTCCACATGATAACTCTGACACACTGACATGGTTGTTGACAAGAGCACACTGTTAATGTCAAAAGTTGGATTCCTAAACAAGTTGAGAAGGCTATAAAATAAAAAAGTAAACAAAAACAAAAGGACACTGGCTTAAATATAGTTTAATGAGTGTGATATATGTCTCTCACTGGTTTGGATATATAAGTACATCAGAACACATTTACGTTTTATAACCGACTAACAGTTTGAACATGAGTTAAACTAGCTTTTAAAACTATATATAGAAGGCCAATAATTGGGGGTTATATCAATCGAAATAAGGTTATATGTCATACATACATATATAGAAGGCCAATAATTGGGGGTTATATCAATCGAAATAAGGTTATATGTCATACACTTAGATATTAGTCAAAAGCACCTTGTGAAACTGTAGTACATATCATATCTAAAACTGTTTACATTTTACACTTTCATAAAATTTCTTCAACAACAATTCTTTATTCATTATCAGTGATATTTCTTTTGGTGTGCTAATTGCGATTTAAGCACATATTTTTCAAGAAAAACGCATGATTTTAATACATCAGCGCAAAAATAAACACAATCATTAAGCTAGCAATCATAACGTCCGAAAAAATTCATATCCATAATATATCGTCTTTGAGCAATTACTACGACGTAAAAATTGTCTGGAACACCGCCACGTCACGAGCACTTGTTCACGCGCACTTGTTTCCCGTTTATGTTGGCAGTACAACACGATGCCGGTAACCAGATCGATCTCCAGTCAATTCCGTTTTCATGTTTGAGACGCTCATGTCGTGCCTCCTAAAAAGAAACTTCTTCCGTCGTCTGATCAGCGACTTGTCACCGTTTTTGGACAGGATTCAACCGGCAAAACTATCACAAACGAAAATAAGATATAATTTTTTGTACTCTGAATTTACATTGATATTTGTTTTTATGCGAAAAAATAAAACTTTTGTCTAAGATTACTTAAAAATCTCATTAATTTTGAAAAAATCTCATTGTTTTCAAGTATGTGCACTTTTTTTATCTCATACTTTTCAAATGAAAAAAATATCTCTCTATTTATGTGAAAGTACGGGAGCCAATGATGCATGTAACACCAAGATTTCAAGTGCGTATACATATTCATAAAAACTCGTTCCACTAAAGGTTCCGGCGCTATATTGGCTACAATTGTGTCGCTGCGATGTTCTAGCAACACCAAAACAAGTCAAACTATTTCAAAACATCTTCTAAACGGTGAGGAAAAACAAATAATTTATTAAACCAGTTTTTGAAAATGATTTGACGGTGCCATTCTCTTCCGCTTACACATTAGGTCACCATTCACCAACCGACCTTGGGCTGTTGATGCTTCTTCATTAAACACACAAAAACAACAGACTGATAAACGCATTTAATTTTCTATATTTCAGACATATATTGGTGACATCTTAGTTGCTGTCAACCCATGCAAGCCAATACCTCTGTTTGACACCAAGGTAAGTATTTACCCAGTAGTTTCCTTACTCGTTATAAACGAAGCCATTTTAGCCAACATGAATCAAAGTAATACAAATACTGCCTAAGTTTCGTAAAATATTAATTAATTTATCAAAAGAAAAACAATATGTGGTTAATTCATATAATGGATAATTTGTACTTGTGTTAAGTTATGTTGACTGGAACTTTCAGCTCCCGCAACCTTCTGGCGAGAAATTCCACTGAATGACCCCGCAATCATAACACATGGTGTTTTAATGACTCAGTGTTTACGCAAAATTATTTATATTTCTGGATAATATAAAGCGGAAGTTCAACAGGCATAGGTAAATAGTGTAGATCCAGATAGGAGCAGGCTGACCATAATTTAAACTATTTTTTTTAGTCTTTGTCAATATGTTTTGTTACCCTATGCATGAATTTAAATACATATTAGGAAGACTTGATTATTAACACAGGTAGCATAATAAGGGTTTAACTGCCCCGCAATATTTACACCTACGCAAACATACAAGAAATGTGTTACTATGCGCACTCTCACTGTCTGTGGTATTTCTAACGTCATATTCATAGTGGCTAACAAACCACACTTTTGTTCTTTCATGATGGATCGCGTGTATTATTCACACGGCTCTCGCTTGGCAAGGCAAACTATAACTTCACGTTATAATATTGGGGCACGCATAAGTTGTGTGCTTGTTTAAAAAAAACAAACAAATGTCAGAAAATCTCATAGTATTGACCTTGGCCTTAAAGAAATATTAATGTTATATGGACAGGGACGTAACAAAGGTTAAAGAGACTACGTTTTGCTTTCTTCTAAAATGACATGAATGAAAAAGAAATAATAAGGAAAAAGAAATAATAAGGCAAGTTGTTATTTCAGTAGACAATTAGTACCATAGCTCTTTAAAACATTGCTGTTGAACGCGCGTTATTGAACTCTCTTATAACACTACTTTGGTACTTTGTGTGCGTAGTCATGCGACTTGTGTTCTTTGAGAGAATGATGTTGATAAAACCACAGTGACTGATGGTGGTACACATTACAGTCTGAAGATGGGTCAGGGGATAAAACATTGAACGTAGGTTTAAGACCCGTCTCAATGTCCTTTTAGTCAAGTTCCAAATATTATTCAATTCCATTTGGTCAAGCGCAAAGTTATGATCCGGCGTGTTGTGTCTAACATGTTCTCAGGTTCGCCATGGTATGCATTAGTCTCATTCATACATCTTACCAATCTGGTGCTCGTACCACAGATTCACATGACCGTCATTACACGTCATTACACGCGCATCGCCCTCTCAATTATCTTAAATGAATACGCGCTTTTGTACGGAGGGTCATTCAAAATGTAAATTATCCTAGTTTAATTTAAGACATGCTTATTGATGCTAGATAACTAGATACGGTTTAAAAGGTATACAGATTAATAAAACCACCAATAGTTCTTGTAAAACAATTCAACAGCAACTTAAGTTAGAAAAAATATCTTATTTGTTGGCTTAATCTTCCTATGAACAATATGTCAGTTATTTGTGGAGATTATTGTAATGGTTAGTGACGGCACTTGAATGTAACTTAATCTACTTGGGCAAATTTGAGCAAATATGACCATAAAATATTTTCTTGTTAATGATTTCACCTTAATGTCATAAAACCATCGCATCATCCGCCTTTAAAGACTATAAATGACGTCCTTCTCCATAGTATGTGTTGTGTAATATTCACCACCGTTCTTGTTTTACATGGCCATGATACTAATCTCGGCGGTGTATGCATGTCCTTGCATGGCTATGATACTTATCTCGGCGGTGTATGCATGTACTTACATGGCCATGATACTAATCTCGGCGGTGTATGCATGTCCTTGCATGGCTATGATACTTATCTCGGCGGTGTATGCATGTACTTACATGGCCATGACACTAATATCGGCTGTTTAGTCGTGTACTTCCATGGCCATGATACTAATCTCGGCATGTACTTGCAACCTTTGTATTATCTCCCTGCTGTTTGTCGGAGGTTCTTCTTCTTTGATTAAACGAATGCAATGTAAAATATGGCATATCGTTCCACTTACTATTCTTTTCAGCCAATTTTCATTTTTATTTATTTAAGGTAAAGGAAATGTACTAGACAATATGCAGAAATAGAAAATTATCATAGCATAATTAGAGTTTAACTGCACCGCAATATTTACACCTACGCAAACATACAAGAAATGTGTTACAATGCGCACTCTCACTGTCTGTGGTATTTCTAACGTCATATTCATAGTGGCTAACAAACCACACTTTTGTTCTTTCATGATGGATCGCGTGTATTATTCACACGGCTCTCGTTGGGCAAGGCGAACTATAACTTCACGTTATAATATTGGGGCACGCATAAGTTGTGTGCTTGTTTAAAAAAACAACAACAAATGTCAGAAAATCTCATAGTATTGACCTTGGCCTTAAAGAAATATTAATGTTATATGGACAGGGACGTAACAAAGGTTAAAGAGACTACGTTTTGCTTTCTTCTAAAATGACATGAATGAAAAAGAAATAATAAGGAAAAAGAAATAATAAGGCAAGTTGTTATTTCAGTAGACAATTAGTACCATAGCTCTTTAAAACATTGCTGTTGAATGCGCGTTATTGAACTCTCTTATAACACTACTTTGGTACTTTGTGTGCGTAGTCATGCGACTTGTGTTCTTTGAGAGAATGATGTTGATAAAACCACAGTGACTGATGGTGGTACACATTACAGTCTGAAGATGGGTCAGGGGATAAAACATTGAACGTAGGTTTAAGACCCGTCTCAATGTCCTTTTAGTCAAGTTCCAAATATTATTCAATTCCATTTGGTCAAGCGCAAAGTTATGATCCGGCGTGTTGTGTCTAACATGTTCTCAGGTTCGCCATGGTATGCATTAGTCTCATTCATACATCTTACCAATCTGGTGCTCGTACCACAGATTCACATGACCGTCATTACACGTCATTACACGCGCATCGCCCTCTCAATTATCTTAAATGAATACGCGCTTTTGTACGGAGGGTCATTCAAAATGTAAATTATCCTAGTTTAATTTAAGACATGCTTATTGATGCTAGATAACTAGATACGGTTTAAAAGGTATACAGAATAATAAAAGCACCAACAGTTCTTGTAAAAGAATTCAACAGCAACTTAAGTTAGAAAAATATCTTATTTGTTGGCTTAATCTTCCTATGAACAATATGTCATTTATTTGTGGAGATTTTTGTAATGGTTAGTGACGGCACTTGAATGTAACTTAATCTACTTGGGCAAATTTGAGCAAATATGACCATAAAATATTTTCTTGTTAATGATTTCACCTTAATGTCATAAAACCATCGCATCATCCGCCTTTAAAGACTATAAATGACGTCCTTCTACATAGTGTGTGCTGTGTAATATTCACCACCGTTCTTGTTTTACATGACCATGATACTAATCTCGGCGGTGTATGCATGTACTTACATGGCCATGATACTAATCTCGGCGGTGTATGCATGCACTTACATGGCCATGATACTAATCTCGGCGTTGTATGCATGTACTTGCATGGCCATGATACTTATCTCGGTGCATGGTCATGATACTTATCTCGGCGGTGTATGCATGCACTTACATGGCCATGATACTAATCTCGGCGGTGTATGCATGTACTTGCATGGCCATGATACTAATCTCGGCGGTGTATGCATGTACTTACATGGCCATGATACTAATCTCGGCGGTGTATGCATGTACTTACATGGCCATGATACTAATCTTGGCGGTGTATGCATGTACTTACATGGCCATGATACTAATCTCGGCGGTGTATGCATGTACGTACATGACCATGATACTAATCTCGGCGGTGTATGCATGTGCTTGCATGGCCATGATACTAATCTCGGCGGTGTATGCATGTACTTGCATGGCCATGATACTAATCTCGGCGGTATATGCATGTACTTACATGGCCATGATACTAATCTCGGCGGTATATGCATGTACTTACATGGCCATGATACTAATCTCGGCGGTGTATGCATGTACTTACATGGCCATGATACTAATCTCGGCGTTGTATGCATGTACTTACATGGCCATGATACTAATCTCGGCGGTGTATGCATGTACTTACATGGCCATGACACTAATCTCGGCGGTGTATGCATGTACTTACATGGCCATGATACTGATCTCGGCGTTGTATGCATGTACTTGCATGGCCATGATACTAATCTCGGCGGTGTATGCATTTAAATACGTGGCCATGATACTTATCTCGGCAGTGTATGCATGTACTTACATGGCCATGATACTAATCTCTGCGGTGTATGCATGTACGTACATGACCATGATACTAATCTCGGCGGTGTATGCATGTACTTACATGGCTATGACACTAATCTCGGCCGTTTAGTCGTGTACTTCCATGGCCATGATACTAATCTCGGCATGTACTTGCATTATCTCCCTGCTGTTTATCGGAGGTTCTTCTTCTTTGGTTAAACGAATGCAATGTAAAATATGGCATATCGTTCCATTTACTATTCTTTTCAGCCAGTTTTCATTTTCATTTTATTAGGGTAAAGGAAATGTACTAGACAATATGCAGAAATTGAAAATTAACACAGCGGATGGATTGAATACTGTAATCTTGACGTGTATGCCAAGTTTTAAAAAAATTATCCATCCAGTCAGCCCCCACATTTGGATTTTTTTAACCCTAAGTCTTCAATTGGAAGTGCATCATTGCAGTTGCTCTACCTTATGCTGAATTTGTAAATGCCAGTGATCCACTCGATGTACTTAACCTCTATAGTTATTATAGCTGTTTTAGGGAAACATAAAAAATCGCACGCATACAAGTACGACTAGTATCTACAAACATCGCCATTTTCCCTAACGTGAGGTTAACACTCGTAAAGTATCGTAGATCAAACATCTATCTTACGGGAACTCGAGCAAGAGGCTGTCAACTAAACCATTCGGCCCCAATAACTTCGATCATCGATCACCCTTTAATTGCATTGTGTGACGTAACATAATATGCGGACATACACGAATGTTTGACTACTATAATGTTGTATCTCGTATGTCACGTGACACGATCGTATTTCGCAAGTTTTCAGTGTTGTTTGTCCTAAGATAGTCAGTAAAAGTAAAGAAACGGCTAAGAAACTGTAGATGGGGTTCAGTTTTGTACATTGCTGTACTGTATATATTCAATGTATGCTACAAGAAAGAGCACGGATGTGAGACAGGCAGAGCAGGCAGAGACCTTGTGCTTAAAAAGAGAAGATGACTACTTTGTCAACTAACACTCTCTTACCACGTTCGATTCATAACGTAAATATTTGAGAGTAACTAAGATGGGTGCTTGACTATTTGCTATTTGTTTTCTTCCTTGGTGTTTGCTACTTTACAAGCTGCATCGTTAAAATCGGCATTCTTGGTTTCTTGTGTTTGAACAAGACCTAGCCACAGATACAATTTCCTATTTCTGTCTGCTTCTTTCTGTGCTATAATCCATTATTGCAAGCTACGTTTGCTACTTTCCGTTTATAAACGGAATATTTGGTTCTTTTATCTGAAGAAGGTCTCATAGAAAATCTGCGATTTCCTGTAATTTGCCTGATACACTATCGTCCCCATAAAAGGCATTCCATAAGAGGCGCCGCGTCAAAATTGATGGTTCTTTAAGAATAACTGGAAAATATTGGCGGTGTCTGGCCGTAAAAGCGATCAATTTGATATTAAATGCTAATGACGAAATGACAATACTAAGGAAGTGATCAGAAAATTGGGTCTGAATGTACCATTCAAACTAAATAGCTATGTGCGCCGTCAGAAATACGACTGACAGATAAAATGATCGGAACTAATCGTTATATTTAACCGGAATAAAGGCAACTCGAATTTATAGTCTGTAAATGTGTGCACTAACCTTTAACATTTTATTACAATCAAAGTGGAGTTATTTTCTAAATTAAGCTAAATTTCTACTTGAGGTAATACATAATAAGACCTATGAAGATCTAAGAGAATTTCTGAGGTTATAAAGCATCTTCGAATTTTCCCTAAATAGGCCATGGTGTTACAGTTTCCTCTAAGCCAACATTTAGCAGTCTAATGATTAATATAGCAAAAAGCAACGGGAATGTTCCTACACATATTAATCAAGCAAGCTGTAAGATATATACATGTATATAAAACTCAATATTTTTCAAACTGTTAATGTTATCTATTATTTAAATGTTATTATGCTCTCAAGGAAGAATCCACGAATTTTGTGTTCACTTATTACTCCAGTTTAAACACGTATAGTTTAAATGGAGTTAAATTGTTGTACGTGTGCACACCCTTGACTTTAGACATCATGATTAATGCAGATTAAGATCAAGCTAAACAGTATTTAATTAACATGGAGATCAGCTCCAAAACAGGCCGACCCTTAAATAACAGACAATGCGTTCTGTAGCAATATTAACACATTATCTTCATAATAAATCTTCATTATTGTCTTGTTTCAAAGATACCGCAATCAATGGGACTATTGAACAAGTCATTATTTGCAAATCCATCATCGTTATATTTTATACAATGTTACTGCGTGTGTGGAACAACGCTAAAAATGATTAAATTTGAAATAACAAGGGCATGGCAAGAGTTATAGTGGTTGGATACTTCCGGCCGATGCAGGTCTAGGAAATAACATTCACTTTTGAAAATGATTGTATTTTGATAAATACGGGGTTTTACCGTAAAGAAACACCCGAAACGGGTATTCATTCAACCATTGATAAGATAAACGTGTATACCAGCTGCAGGATGCACATTCGTTTAATCATTTAAATATACCAGAGAAAGTGTAGTGCTTTTTCAATATACTCTTAATGACAACATTTATTGTAATGAACAGATCAATACACAGTTTTTTTGCATTAAAATCGTTGCCCTATGATTAACATTACACAACAGTAAAGTGTGTGTGTATTACTCGCTTCGCAATAAATTTTAGTGAAAAAATACACATAAAATAGCACACATATAACAAATACATGTTTTTATATTATTTATTTTGAACAATTTAGGGGATACTTAACATACCCATTCCTAATATAGGTTCCGTCGCGCTCGTAGACGATTACAGATTTTGATCTATACATACTCCTCCCTTCACAGTGTAGGTTATTGTAAGTTATAATCGAAACACATACACATAGTAGGAGACAAACCAATGAAGAGGTTTTAAATAAATGTCATTTTTACCCGAATATATATTACAACAACAAATAAGCCAGATTGAAAATATATCGCTGTTAGAGAATCGACCCATTTTCACGCCATGTTCCTTGTTGCAGCACCACCATGACTACCAGAACCTTCTGGTTCGAGACTCTAGGCCACCGCACCTGTTTTGGGTGGCGGACAACGCGTTCCGCGAGTTACTGGAGACAAAGAAAAACCAGGTAATCCTAGTGTCAGGAGAATCCGGGGCCGGCAAGACGGAGAGCACAAAGTACATGATCCGACACCTCATGGCCGTCAGTGAAAGCCAGGACGCCATGCTGCTCGATAAGATTGTACAGGTACGCAAATACTGAGTGGTCGGCGTTGTAATTCAGTGTTAATATTTAAATCTGTGTAGGTGTTCAAACAAAATATTTTGAACTTTAGTCTAATTACTGCTTTTAGTCTGAACTTTAACTACATTCTTATGTAAAATACCGCATATATTGACTATAAAACGATATATAAATACTATCCATAACAGTAAAATATTGAAAATAATGAATGTGTATATGTTTCACAAACTGCCTTGTTTTAGGTGAACCCCTTGTTGGAAGCGTTTGGTAATGCCGCCACCATTATGAACGGCAACTCGAGCCGCTTTGGCAAGTTCATCGAGCTAAGCTACACCCATGAAGGACTTTTGCTTGGAGGTATTTATAACATATTTAATATAGCAGTTATATAATTACCTTTATCTGTAAACCAAATGTTAAAATGAAGGTGCCCATTTGTTTGGACTGAGAAAAAAAAGCAGTTGGATTAATAAATGTGGTAGCCGAAACATACATGTAACAAATGATGCGATATGAAAACAAACCAAGTATAAATAGAAAGTATCATTTGTTTACAGCTTTGATTAACATTAGCTTTATCTTTTTAGCTAAGATTGACGACTACATCCTGGAGAAATCCCGTGTCGTCCACCGAAGTTCCGGAGAGAAAAACTTTCACGTGTTCTACGCGCTATTTGCCGGAATGTCCAGGGAACGTCTACTCTACTACTTTCTGGAAGACCCCGACTGTCACAGGTTAGTCTGCACAAGGGCACTTCAAACCTTTCAAAAAATGTGTGCGCGTATGTGTGTTTGCGTGTGCGTGCGTGTTTGTGCTCTGGCGTTTGTGTTTGAGTATGCGTGCGTGCGCTAGTGTGTATGCGCGTGTGTGCGTGTATGTGTACGACATATATTGGTCCACATTCTAAATTGAGCTATTAAATACGTGAATGAAAATCTAAAAAATCTCTGGTTGGTTGTTGCCTTTATTATGCTCCCCGAAAACTTTCGGGGGAGCATATAGTCGCCGCCTTGTCCGTCCGTCCGTCCGTCAGTCAGTCAGTCCGTCAGTCCGTCCGTACGTCCCATTCGTGTCCGGCCCATAACTTCGTTATTTGAAGTCGAATTTCGAAACTATTTCACAGAAATGACCACCATGTTGAGACGACGTGTCGCGCGCAACATTTGGGTCCCTACCTTGAAGGTTAAGGTCACAGCGTGACCTTGCAGCAAAATCGTGTCCGGCCCATAACTTCGTTATTTGAAGTCGGATTTCGAAACTATTTCACAGAAATGACCACCATGTTGAGACGACGTGTCGCGCGCATCATTTGGGTCCCTACCTTGAAGGTCAAGGTCACAGCGTGACCTTGCAGCCAAATCGTGTCCGGCCCATAACTTCGTTATTTGAAGTCAGATTTCGAAACTATTTCACAGAAATGACCACCATGTTGAGACGACGTGTCGCGCGCAACATTTGGGTCCCTACCTTGAAGGTCAAGGTCACAGCGTGACCTTGCAGCAAAATCGTGTCCGGCCCATAACTTCGTTATTTGAAGTCAGATTTCGAAACTATTTCACAGAAATGACCACCATGTTGAGATGACGTGTCGCGCGCAACATTTGGGTCCCTACCTTGAAGGTCAAGGTCACAGCGTGACCTTGCAGCAAAATCGTGTCCGGCAAATAACTTCGTTATTTGAAGTCGGATTTCGAAACTATTTCACAGAAATGACCACCATGTTGAGACGACGTGTCGCGCGCAACATTTGGGTCCCTACCTTGAAGGTCAAGTTCACAGCGTGACCTTGCAGCCAAATCGTGTCCGGCCCATAACTTCGTTATTTGAAGTCGGATTTCGAAACTATTTCACAGAAATGACCACCATGTTGAGACGACGTGTCGCGCGCATCATTTGGGTCCCTACCTTGAAGGTCAAGGTCACAGCGTGACCTTGCAGCCAAATCGTGTCCGGCCCATAACTTCGTTATTTGAAGTCAGATTTCGAAACTATTTCACAGAAATGACCACCATGTTGAGACGACGTGTCGCGCGCAACATTTGGGTCCCTACCTTGAAGGTCAAGGTCACAGCGTGACCTTGCAGCAAAATCGTGTCCGGCAAATAACTTCGTTATTTGAAGTCGGATTTCGAAACTATTTCACAGAAATGACCACCATGTTGAGACGACGTGTCGCGCGCAACATTTGGGTCCCTACCTTGAAGGTCAAGTTCACAGCGTGACCTTGCAGCCAAATCGTGTCCGGCCCATAACTTCGTTATTTGAAGTCGGATTTCGAAACTATTTCACAGAAATGACCACCATGTTGAGACGACGTGTCGCGCGCAACATTTGGGTCCCTACCTTGAAGGTCAAGGTCACAGTGTGACCTTGCAGCCAAATCGTGTCCGGCCCATAACTTCGTTATTTGAAGTCGGATTTCGAAACTATTTCACAGAAATGACCACCATGTTGAGATGACGTGTCGCCCGCAACATTTGGGTCCCTACTTTGAAGGTCAAGGTCACAGCGTGACCTTGCAGCCAAATCGTGTCCGGCCCATAACTTCGTTATTTGAAGTCGGATTTCGAAACTATTTCACAGAAATGACCACCATGTTGAGACGACGTGTCGCGCGCAACATTTGGGTCCCTACCTTGAAGGTCAAGGTCACAGCGTGACCTTGCAGAAAAATCGTGTCCGGCCCATAACTTCGTTATTTGAAGTCGGATTTCGAATCTATTTCACAGAAATGACCACCATGTTGAGACGACGTGTCGCGCGCAACATTTGGGTCCCTACCTTGAAGGTCAAGGTCACACCGCGACCTTGCAGAAAAATCGTGTCCGGCCCATAACTTCGTTATTTGAAGTCGGATTTCGAAACTTTTTCACAGAAATGATCACCATGTTGAGACGACTTGTCGCGCGCAACATTTAAGTCCCTACCTTGAAGGTCAAGGTCACACCGCGACCTTGCAGCAAAATCGTGTCCGGCCCATAACTTTGTTATTTGAAGTCGGATTTCGAAACTATTTCACAGAAATGACCACCATGTTGAGACAACGTGTCACGCGCAACATTTGGGTCCCTACCTTGAAGGTCAAGGTCACAGCGTGACGTTGCAGTGAACTTGTGTCCTGCCGTTATCTTCGTTATTTGAAGTCGGATTTCGAAACTTTTTCACAGAAATGATCACCATGTTGAGACGGCATGTCGCGCGCAACATTTGGGTCGCTACCTTGAAGGTCAAGGTCACAACATGATCTTGCAGCAAAACCTTGTCCGGCTCATAACTTCGTTATTTGAAGTCGGATTTTACGACTGTTTTTGACAAACTACCCGGTTTGACCGGCTCTTGTTAAGTCATTGCCCTTTGTTTATGTTTATGTCTGATTTCATAGTACTACAACATTTTCAAAATAAACCTCAATATTCATACAACTAACCTTTTTTTGTGACAAAGTACCCATTCGAGGAGCATCACCCGTCTCTGACGGCCTCTTGTTTAATGTGTTGTGTACTTATGTAACCGGTAAGTAGAGTCATCTTACTGTTACATCACGTGTTCACCGATTGTTCATGTATCATATCCCTTGTTTCCAGGATTATGCGGGATGATGATCCAACCTACGGAGTGTTCCGGGACCCCGGGGAGTTCCAGTACTACCGGAAGATGTTCACTAACCTCACCAACATCATGGCAGAAGTTGGCTTCTCCGAGGAGGTAGGCGTCCAACATACTTACAGAACTGGGCAACATTTCTCTCGACTTGTACACACGTACAGCTTTCATAATACATCCTCTCCTTCTTGCCCTCTGTATATCCCTACATCCCTAGCCTCATCTCTCTCTTCTCATTGACATGTTCTCGCATGGTGACTTCCTTGCCTGTATTAGCATTCCTGGCCAATGTGGGTCAAATAACATCTACACCTAATAGTCTTTACTTCATCTTCTTGATTTCTCTACCTATGTCAATCATTTTACATCCCCTCCCTTGCAATGTACATTGATCTTACGGATTTCTATGGACATCTTGTATGTCTATTTTCTGTTTTCCAAACCCATACAATCTGAACTCGATTCCGAAATCATTCCCTGTTTCAATTATTCCAGCATATCACACTGATATTCCTCATTCTGGCGGCCATCTTGCATCTTGCCAATATCGTGTTCATGCCATGCGAGGACACAGACGGTGTCAGTGTTGTTGACGAGTATCCGCTCCACGCCGTCGCCAAGCTCCTGGGTATTGAGGATGAAGTGCAGCTCACAGAGGCGCTCATCTCAAACGTCAGTTACATCAAAGGTAGTGATATATTTTTCACAAGATCTTCTGAAAATCATAATAAAAAGAAAAGATAATAACTACAATATCAAAAACACATGAAATTTTGTGTTCTTTTGGAATGCTAACAAAAGTCTTTGTAACTTATATTAAATTTGCGCTAACGGATAAATGTCGCTTGTAAAAGTCAGCAAAATTACCTTTCAAAGCTTGCAACTCTAGTAAGCTAATATTAAACATGTCCACTTACTATTTAGATGAGAGAATTCAGTCGTGGAAGAACCTAAGAGAAGCTAATGACGGCAGGGACGCCCTAGTTAAGGATTTATACTCGCGCTTGTTTGGCTGGATAGTGGGTCAAGTCAACCGCAACCTCTGGGCTGGGTCCAGGCTCGAGTCGTAAGTTTGTCTTTTACAACATATGATCAATTCAAGTCACCATTCAACCTCAAATTCACCAATAAACCCACGATGTTGTCTCGAAAGAATACCGGTGATATACAATTAACTAAAAGTTTTCTAAAAACAAAAGAAAGGAGCATGGTAACACTTCATTTATCTTGGCCGGTTTTTTACTGTACTAAGAAGATGGTCGACCGTTTTGGAGCTGAAAACTGAAGAAGATAGTGAACGCATCCAATGTTGACCAAAGACTATTGCAGTTTAAATAGTAAAATGTGCCTCTTTAAGTTTCAAACAAAATGCGCCACAGAAAAAAAAAGTTCCATTCAAAAAATAATTACATGCAGAACCACATAACAGCACAGTATTAGAAGAAGATTTTTGATAAGCATTATAACCTGGTGAGATATTTCGTTAACTTCCAGAGAGTAATGAAAATAAAAGAAAATGTTCACAAGAACTCAGAAGCATAGATTTCAGAGTTTTGCCACACTCTGTAATTAAGATGCCCTTTACTACTCAAATTAAATAGACATTCTGGGTACCATATCATGCAACGTTTATAAACAAATTCCAATCTCACTAAAGTCAGAACTTAAGACGGCCCACAAATAACGTCTATAAACAAGAATGGTTTCCCCCATTACTATTTTTATAACAGCCAATCAGAGAGCGTAATTCATAACGTTTTCGGTAAGAGTCACAAAATGACCGCAAACGGATGCAACACTTGCAAAATATCATTTAGTTTTTCGTCACTCAGTTTAAGATTGTTCTGAAGATTTACTGATGTTGAAACAAATGGGATATCGCATACAACGCACCTGTCTTTAGTGGCATAAGTCTTGCGCGGAGTGTTCATGTTTAGATTTTTTTTTGTAAATCGGCGCAGCCATTGAAATGATACGTCCGGAACGCTTCGGATCATCATTTACTTTTGCGATTTTGTAGACGACAATCTGATTGGTTGGGAAGGTTTTATTGACTCGTCATCTGCTTCTGAGAGCGGAGCGGTTTTCAGGACATTATTTTAATTGGATTGAACAAATTCTTACTTTGCGAACCATTTTATGGATAAGTAAATCATGTTCATTGATCAAGGCTTCGCAGTAACAACTGTAGATCCTGACCAGACAGCGCCCCTCCGGGGGGCGGTTGGGGTGGGGCTGACCTGACAGCCCCCGGGGCGGGATGGGGTGGGGGCGCATTGTGGATCAATATCTACGCGTTATTTGCCTTAGCCATATAAATTTTTTTGACGAGAAGGACAATTATTAATGCTCTCCAGTCAATTAAAACATTAAAATAATCCAGCATTAAATAGAGAATAAAAACACAGAAACAAGCGGATTAAGAAGTTTTATTTGGTTTTGCGTATACGTTTGGTGCTGAAATGCCACGCAAATAACCCCTTGCTTATGTCCTATAAGTTAACTTGCAAGACTAGTTCTGTTGTTAGATGAATGAAGTGTTTTAACTATGCTAATAGCAATACGCAGCCAACGATACGAAAACATAACCCGATATAATAAACACTGCGTGTTACGATTCAAACCATCCATCAGTTACATACACACCTATTGCCATAGAAACAAGTGTTCGTATTCCACTCAATGTCATGTTTATACATATCCAGTTGTAAACCTACTATACTCATGCATTCAGTAATATTTTAAATTTCATACAAAGCTCTTAGCTCTTAGAGTTACATATTTACAAAAAGAATTATATTCTTGGTTTTAAAATGTTTATTTTCCATATTTTCCGACTCTAATGACTCGAATGTTACACCATAGATCCATATTTTCCCACTTATACGACTCGAATGTTTCATCATCTGTACACATTTGTCAACTTATATGACACGAATGTTACACCACCGAGCCCCGTTTCCTGTTTATTCAATTACAGATGTCGTTAATTAGATACAATCGATGCATGCAACAATGCTATAGGATCTTTTCCCCAATAATAAGCTTAGTCTAATGATCTTACACATCGCACGCTGCAACGTTTCCAAACCTCCAGTAATATGTTTCCTGATTAATGGACATTGCATTATCTGCAAGTGAAATGATTATATTATATGTATTTACGGATTATATGTGTATGGGGATACAGGAAACAAAAATGAAATGATATAGTATGATTCATTACCCAACATTGATTACAGAAATAAGGACTTATAGATGATTATAGATGAGAATATGAGACACTGATGTGTTAGACTTTCCTTGACTTACTTTCTTACATATATACTTTACATTATGCCAGGCTTCTGCGGGATTATATAAATTTAGAAGTGAACAACACACTACGGCAGAAATATTTATTACTGCTTACATTTATGTAAGCCTTAAACGTGATCACAAAACAAACAAACAACAACAAACAAAAAAACAACAACAACACATTAATCACAGCAATACTTAAAAAACACTTTTGAGTCGTTTATTTGCAAACACACTTTTAGCAATAGTAATGATTTATGTTTTCAAATATATACTTATAAATTTAATTGGTATAATGCGTACAAGCACGTGTAATCGTTAATTATACCTTTTTATTTTCATTAAAATTACATTTCAGTGTTGCATTAAGCTTGAATTGGTTTGCCGAATGGTTCTCAACTCAACATCAAACATTATATTACAGATATGTTCCTATGACAATCATGTCAACTGTTGCAAACGTTTGTATCCGTTCCAAATGTGCCACTATAACAACATTTGAGATATATCTTTGTAATATTCCCTAAGAAACAGCAGTAATGTGTCTAGCTGTCCTGTGACCAGTAGTTATTGACCCACAGAATATAGACGGATGCATTTATGACAAGATTTATCATATTGTACAACAATTTAGTCAAGGTACCGTAAACTGTAGAGGACATTGTGGAGAGATTTAACATTAACAACAATGTGTGTCGTATGCCTAAAAGGACACTGGTACGCACATTTATTTAAATTAAATTTTATGTCTGGTTTTGAACAATTTAAATATAATGTTTTATTGTCTTCACGAAAAACGTTTTGCCACCGTACAGAAAAATAGCCCCGATTCAATTCAGTAAAGTCTGTATTTCCACCATATTTGGTGATATTAAATTGACATTTACGAAATTCGTATATAAAAGCTGACAGTTAGTAGGTAGGTGGTAGAGCGTCGGTTTGCGGATCGGGAGGTCGTGGGTTCAAACACCGGCCTGGTCAAACCAAAGACTTTAAAGTTGGTTGAAGTTGTTTCCCTCCTAAAGCTCGGGGCTAGGGGGACAGCATTACGCCTGACACGTCAGTGTCAGTATAATGGACCGGCCGGGTTCAGCCCCTGAGCATCTGTGCTATAATGATAGAAATATCGCTGCACAGTATCGGCAAAAATGCCGGCAAATCCATTACCATCCCTAACCTAACCCACACATACGAACAAATTACACTAGCATACATACACATATGAGAACGTATAAAAACAAAATAAAAATATATAATATGTGAGTATTATATGTATGAATATATGTTTTGTATCCGCATCAGTAACATCAATTACGTCACCCACGAAATTGTATCGAAACATTTCTATACGTATGTGTATGTGATTGGGAAACATGGGGACTTAACATACTGATCAATCATAGTCGAGTGGTTCATGGATTGTTGTTATACAGGAGACTACATGTTGTTTCTCATCTATTGCTGTTTGCAACATATACAAATGTTAAGTAAAGTGCCACAATCAAAAATGTTTGCTGAGAGTAAGCTTTAAACAATGAAAGACATACTAAAATGCGAGTCTAAAAACTGAATGTGGTCTTCTTGTGCAGTCACGGAGGCACCGGGTTCGATCCCGGTCCGCGACATACCAAAGTCCTTAAAATGGTAGTGGTATAGCTCCCTTGCTAGCGCTCAAGCAAATATAAGGGTAGTTCCACGACTGGTTGGCCCGGTGTCAGGATAATGTGACTGGGTGTGGTATCATGCCAGGTGTTCACGGCATGCTATACACAGTGAAGGCAGCACTTTATCTGCTTCAAGTGGACACCGTCTCCAGATAACTGAAATACTGTTGATAAACCCAATAAACAAATAAACGTAAGTCCTCTAGTAAAAAGGCTAAGCTGGTAAGATCATTTTATGTTTGAAACGGTTATTAAACCGTGTTTAGAATATATGACCTTGGCCAGCTTTAAGATTTTTTGATAATTAGAACTTACCAATTTCAAAAAGATCTTAACTTTACATTACTTACATCAATAAGTTTTAAAATGCAGCTAAAATCTTATATCACCTTTATGTACAAACGTGATCTATATGTGTTTTGTTGTTGATGTTTAGACTCTGAATTGTGGATGAGATGGCCCCTGGTTCGAGTCCATGACCTGTCACGATATGTTAGTCCTTGCGAAAGACTACCTGCTACACTGTCCAAGGTTCATATTGCCTTGGTATTAGCTCTCCTCAGACAATGAACTATTGAGTAGAAGAGATCTAAATAAAAGCCTGTTATCATTTGACCAGTAATATAAAAATTGAACTTACATGTACATTGATTGTGTTGCAGGAACTCCCGGGGCTGTTCGGTAGGCTTGCTAGACATGTCGGGGTTCGAGAATTTTTCCCGGAATGGGTTCGACCAATTCCTGATTAACACCACAAATGAGAAGCTCCAGTGCTATTTCATGGAGTACATCTTCCCTCGGGAACAGCAGGACTATCAAGCGGAAGGCATTCCGTGGCGTGATATCCATTACCGAGACAACGAAGACGTCTTAGAACTAATTTTCCGGGTGTGTTATTCTTACGCAAGCACCGGTTGTTATGGTGGCGCATTTTCTGTTAAAATTTAGCTATTTTTAAGGGAATTCGCCAAATGCATGGCTTTAGATGGAATATGAACTAATTTGCTGGCAGACAGAATAATAGATTTTTAAAAAATTGCTCGAGTTCTTTCGCTAAATCAGATTTCATGTTAGGGATTGCTTCCACTTGCGCGCGCAATTTTCAAAAGACTACAAAGATAAAGACTGAATGGAAATTTTATTCAGTCTTTAAGTTTAAGAGTTCAGATGTTATTTAAGCGATGTCTCTAGTAAATGCTAGTTTAAAGTGATAATAAATCAAAGTTTGGTTTAAATATGGTCGACTTATATTGGCATTTATTATTCGATATTCGATGTAACCTACACAAAGGCAAAATTTATTAGGAAACTTTTCGAACGAGTTGTTAATTTATTAACGTGCATTTCTTGTATGTTGTAGTAGCGTTTAACTACATTTAAAGAAGGCACAGAAACAGGGTTGCCATTGTCAGTTGTATCAGCTAGTAGAAGAATGCAGTCTTTCTATAGCTTTAAAAGGACTTTGTTAATGTTATTTTATGCTTTTCTATTCTGAAAAATTAAAAAGATATTTGTTATCAAAACAGATTAATCATGTTTTCAACAGAGCAGCTATTAATTTTAATGTTTCACTATCGTTGATTGATGGAGACGGTAATTATATGGGAAAACCCCAGGTTTAAGAACACAGTCATCTTTTATGAAAAATGATTACAGTACAGTTAGACTCTGGTGTTAATTATTAATGTTGTTGCAGCCCTTGGGTTTACTGGAAAGTTGGTCATATTGGATTAAAACAAACAACAAACATACATTATAAAGCATGACATGTAGCCGTGTCTATCGAAACCCCAAACAAATACATTGTCCATGTTGTAGAACCAGCGCAAATATAAACAGGCGCTACATCTCTGTTGACAGTATAATGGACCAGCGCCAGTATAAACAGGCGCTACATCTATGTTGACAGTATAATGGACCAGCGCCAGTATAAACAGGCGCTACATCTATGTTGACAGTATAATGGACCAGCGCCAATATAAACAGGCGCTACATCTCTGTTGACAGTATAATGGACCAGCGCCAATATAAACAGGCGCTAACCTCTTATAACAGTATAGTGGACCAGTGCCAATATAAACAAGCTCTACACCTCTATTGACAGTAAAATGGACAAGCGCCAATATAAACAGGCGCTACACCTCTAATGACAGTATAATGGACCAGCGCCAATATAAACAGGCGCTACACCTCTAATGACAGTATAATGGACCAGCGCCAATATAAACAGGCGCTAAACCTCTAATGACAGCATAATGGACCAGCGCCAATATAAACAGGCGCTACACCTCTAATGACAGTATAATGGACCTGCGCCGATATAAACAGGAGCTTCATCTCTGTTGACAGTATAATGGACCAGCGCCAATATAAACAAGCTCTACACCTCTGTTGACAGTATAATGGACCAGCGCCAATATAAACAGGCGCTACATCTCTGTTGACAGTATAGTAGACCAGCGCCAATATAAACAAGCTCTACACCTCTGTTGACAGTTTAATGGACCAGCGCCAATATAAACAGGCGCTACATCTCTGTTGACAGTATAATGGACCAGCGCCAATATAAATAAGCGCTTCACCTTTGTTGACAGTACAGTGGACCAGCGCCAATATAAACAGGAGCTACACCTCTGTTGACAGAATAATCGACCAGTGCCAATATAAACAAGCTCTACACCGTTGTTGATAGTTTAAAGGATCAGCGCCAAAATAATAAAGCGCTTCACCTTTGTTGACAGCACAGTGGACCAGCGCCAATATAAACAAGCTCTACACCTCTTATGACAGTATAGTGGACTAGTGCCAATATATCATTAAATTGTTATAAACCAGCATCACGTTAATTGCTTTTGACAACTATGAACAATAACAATCCATTACAATTAAGTAGATACACTGTTGACGCTGACTTTATTTTTCCATCACCAGAAACCCCATGGTATCATGCCCCTTTTAGACGAAGAGTCTCACTTTCCGCAGTCCAGTGATCGAACTCTTGTCCAGAAACTGAAGAAGTATTGCAGCGATAATCCACACTTCAGTCAGAAACTGGGAGATGGTGTCACCTTTGGCATCAGACATTACGCAGAGGAGGTAGGTTGTAGAACAGAACTCGACCTTTTGTCTGCTGGAATGCGGATGGCGGGGCTACTAAGTATATTTAATAAGCATGGCAATCCTTCTCAATGCACAGGAAACATGTCAGGTGTCTTTGTCTAAAAGCAACCAAATTGAACCGTTTTTGGTATTTTGTTTTATTGAATTTGAAAATTGTCTTAGTCGCGTTGTTTTTTAAGTTGTTTTGAGGACAAATTCGTCCTTGCTGTTTATATCCAAATTAGGTGACGGAAGGTAATAATACGTCATATAATCGAAACTGTTTTTTATCCAACATTCACGCAAGAGTCATAGATCACATATAAATATTTGCAGATGATTTTTAATTTTCTGTCTTTTGGTTTTATAACATTTTCCTCTTAGAACCCTATTACATGTCAACTTGGTAGCTTTATAATCTCCAGCTTTATAACTGTGAAGCTGGTTCAGATATACATTTAGGTAATGCACTCAGCTTTACAGATCACATTATCATATACAATCATCAATGTTGCTGAAATATGTCTATAGCAGTATTCAACGCTTACAGGGATACAGTGTTACATACAGTTAGTAGAAATTATAATACGCGCCAAGTGAAAGTTCTTATAAATGTAGCCTTTATTGTAAACGGCGATTGTAGCGGGGTGGCTCTTTGCGGATTATTAGAATACCGTAGACTCTTTGCGTCTGAAAATAGATTAGAATGATAAAAAGGTCTGATTGAAAACTGACTTACCATTGAGTCTTTGAGATATATATTTTGTCTTAACCATTTACGTTTTGGCCACATCCACCCAATAACATTAAACATAACCCACCCTTGTAGTGTTTCCAGTAGGTAAAGGGTTAATAAAAGCAATACCGTATAGATGGCAGTATTATTCCCAAGCCGTCAAAGACAATCGCTTCCTATCACAAGACATAAAATGGTTAATCAACCTAAATCAGCGACAAAAGCCACAAATGCCAGGTAGGCACTTGCATAATTTTTATATTGCCATCTTTGTACATGAGTTGAGGTTTATTTCTGTATTAGGTTTCCATTGTACAATGGGACCTTAAAAAACATGCACATAAATAAGTTGCAATGCCCGTTTACATTTTTTTTATCCTGAAGGTGTGTTCTTCATTGTAAAATATTCGTTCAAGTCACGTTTGAAAGATCCATTTGCAAATGGAGACTAACAAGGTGGAAATCCTCATTACCGATTTTCCCCAATAACTTAACGATACCATGACCGTACATAATTAGATGATCGTTTATTCTTATTCCTCGGCACGTGCACCTGTCAATCAAGGTAAAGATAAAAGACATGCCAATTAAAACAAATTACGTGTTTCCGTTTTATATCTTGCATATGTAAACTAATTGATCAATAAGTTCACTCTCGTTTGGCAATTAAATCAAATATGTATCGACATCTCCATGATTCTTGTTTTCATCTTAACATGAAGCATGTCATGTTGTTTTCAAACTATTCCAAGTTGTGATGCATTGTCAATACGTTAAATGACATAACACGTAACTGTACATCTTAAATTGACTTTTATCGGAGATTAGATACCGCTTTGATGAAAGTATTTATTTGCTGTAATGTTTTCCCAGCCTGCGTCAATATAAGTGTTGACATGATTGATGCAAAGTGAGAATTATTTGGTTGAAATATAAAAATGGCTCAATAGGCAATGGCATTTTTACAACAAACCTGGGGACAAGGCGCTTAAAAATCTAAAGTGCCCATCTTTAACTTTAAGTGTTTGATGCAAATGAGACGTGCGAGTTTTAGAAGATAATCACAAAGCAAAATTAAACAAATTTGGTGTATATTAATTAATTATCTGCCGGTGCATTACGACAAAAACAATTATTTTATGTAAGCAAGAACTGAATCAAAATAGCAATGCACACCAGAAAACACGCAGCACAAAGGCTATCACCTTCCGAGGCACACATGCACAAGCGCACATGATCTCTCTGGCCTTCTGTCTTTTTTCTTGCTCTGTCTTTCCATGAACACTCAACGGACCGATTCGAAGAAATTAAATCTAACCATGTGGAAGCAGGAATTCATATATTTGTTTAAAACTTCGGCATCCAGCGTTGGTGTATAGAAACACGAAGAAACAGGTTGCCATATCCAAACATATTTACGACTATAAATATGCTAGCTTCATTTTTATCAGATTAAATTCATTTTATTTGGTAGAGAAAGAACCTACCTGCTGTACCCGATAGTGGATTATGGGTGTAGTTTCCAATGAAGCCGTTAAAGATTAGCGTACCCTGTTCGTTAGAAGCAACTGTAAAGTAGAACGTGGAACGGTGCATCAACACACACACACACACATACATGTACACGTACTCCTCAACACATAATGGTCAAGTTGTTAACGCCCCGATTAAAGCATCGAAAAGACCAGGGTTCGAGTCTTAGATCTGGTACAAATTGAGCAAGACTATCTATAACGGAAGTCTCAAGTTAGATACTGCATGAGTACTGGTTCTACTAAGAAAATAGGCAGACCAAAAGGATTCACTGCGTTTGAAATGGATTGTCAGCATATAATAACTGAGTATTGGACAAATAAATTATAATTAATTTTAACAATACATCGTAAACACGTTTTCACTCGTACAAATTGTTCCTACATCATTCCTTACACAAAGACTTCTAAACGAAACATCTAACGTTGCACTGTATCGCTATTTTCGTGTATACGTTCACGTGCTCCAGGTGACGTACGACGCTAACGGCTTCCTGGAACGTAACCGTGACAACCTTAACCCGGATCTGGTTTCCTGCTTGCTCCACTCCAACAACGACTTCATTAAGGATCTCTTCACAGCCGCCATGTCAGAGACTGGTACCATATCAGAGTGAGTTGTCTAACCTAGAATCCAGAATTCCTACCTCTTTATCTTTTACATATTTTACATAAATGTTGTTTTTTGGCTTAATTAAAAATCAGAGTAGCTGTTTCCACAGTTATCGCTCACGACTAATAATTCTATTACTACGATTATAAGTTTTTTTTTTTTTTAAATTTGTGGCAACGCAAAATCAAAATTATAAATTCAAAAATATTTTCTTCTCTTTGTCTTTTTATAAGTGTTTAATACACTCTTATTTCTCTTGTATAAATATACGTAATTTTAAACTGCAAGTCTACTAAAACACCACTGTCCTAAGGTGGCATCATGCATAGCTCTCTGAACTTAACCATGTTGATTCATTGTAGCTTGAATTTTCCTTTAGGATTACATCAAGCCAAGTCGTTAATCTTGTAAACGTTTGTTAACATTATACGTTTTTATTGTTAATTTTTAAGTTAGACGTAATAATGCGAAAATATTAAAGACAACGAAACCGGAAACACACACTTTCCTATTGGCGAATTTCATTTCTCTCTTAGTAAGAGAGTCTCTTTATCTAGACAAAATGACTGATAAACATTAATACAAATTAAGATAGTTTTCATCTTGAAGAGGTAATAACAGCTAAGCTGCCTTGATTTCGGGCTGGCATACATGTTGTTTCCTTAAGAAAGGACACAGTTTATTACAATCACGTTATAATCTCATTATGGTGTTTCCATTTACTGCTGCCACTGTCTTGAAATACATCGTCTTGTCCATACTCGCTCTTTACCAGTTGACAGTTCGTGCTAGTTTCATGGCTCAGTGCCTGTACACGTGATCACAATCGTCTCAAGTTAATGTGTCATCTTTTATAGCAGATACAGAAAGTTAAGAGCTAGACCGTCATCTTACTGTCCCTTCCTGGCACGCAACAGCAAACTATCAACCGCCTCACTGAATATTGCGCTAAAAGGTTTTCTGGCTTGTCAAATTTAATTTAAAGATTTCTCTTAATTTGTTCATGTTGTCACATTGCAAAATTCTGCACGTCTAATGTTTGTTTTGTCTCAGATTTTTATATAAATTAAATACTAACATAGAAGGTACGGCTTATGGGACTCCTTTTTCGTCATCGCCACACTGATGATGTTACAACACCGAAACCTATCTTGTATTATGCTGGCACACTGCTTACTGCAGAGAGATAACGAATGAATACAAAAGAAATGATAAAAACATCAACAAAAGCAACAACAACATTGCAAAAAAATGTAATAAATGCATATTGCCTTAAGCAGACATAGGTCATCGTAGCGTGGTTAGAGCATTGACATTAGAATGGTGCTGCTGTGTCAATCGGTGACTTTTTGCTTGAATAGCTCTGCAAATTGAGAAACGTATCTATCAATAACAAGACTTCGCTCCTGTTAGGTAAGGTCTTGGTTAATGTTTATTGCAACTAATATTAAGACTTCACTGCTGTTAGGCAATGTCGTGGGTAATGTTTATTGCAACTGATATTAAGACTTCGCTCCTGTTAGACAAGGTCTTGGGTAATGTTTTTGCAACTGATATCAAGACTTCACTGCTGTTAGGCAATGTCGTGGGTAATGTTTATTGCAACTGACATTAAGACTTCACTGCTGTTAGGCAATGTCGTGGGTAATGTTTTTGCAACTGATATCAAGACTTCACTGCTGTTAGACAAGGTTTTGGGTAATGTTTATTGCAACTGATATCAAGACTTCACTGCTGTTAGACAAGGTTTTGGGTAATGTTTATTGCAACTGATATCAAGACTTCACTCCTGTTAGACAAGGTTTTGGGTAATGTTTATTGCAACTGATATCAAGACTTCACTCCTGTTAGACAAGGTTTTGGGTAATGTTTATTGCAACTGATATCAAGACTTCACTCCTGTTAGACAAGGTTTTGGGTAATGTTTATTGCAACTGATATCAAGACTTCACTGCTGTTAGGCAATGTCGTGGGTAATGTTTATTGCAACTGATATTAAGACTTCGCTCCTGTTAGACAAGGTCTTGGGTAATGTTTTTGCAACTGATATCAAGACTTCACTGCTGTTAGGCAATATCTTGGGTAATGTTTATTTCAACTGATATCAAGACTTTACTGTTGTTAGGCAACATCTTGGGTAATGTTTATTGCAACTGATATCAAGACTTCACTGTTGTTAGGCAACATCTTGGGTAATGTTTATTGCAACTGATATCAAGACTTCACTGTTGTTAGGCAACATCTTGGGTAATGTTTATTGCAACTGATATCAAGACTTCACTGCGGTTCGGCAATATCTTGGGTAATGTTTATTGCAACTGATATCAAGACTTCACTACTGTTAGGCAATATCTTGGGTAATGTTTATTGCACCTAAGAACAGTATCATGTATGTTTGCAATAACAAGCATACACTATATTAGATAACAAAGGAGAAAGCATTGTGGCAGGCACTATCAAACTATGTTTTCTTATTAAAAATAAAATACATATCCATCGATATTGACCATATAATGTATATGCGCCTTGAAATTTGTTAATGTTTATACAAGTAATAAGACAGCAAATGTTGTGTCATCCATTTCCTTTATTTAAGCACATGCTTTCTCTCGTGTTTTCGATTTTGCACATTCATGGTATAAATTGTGTTAGTAATGCAATGTAGCTTAGATAAAAATAAAATAAAAAACACACAAAAAAAACATAAACATATTTTTGTTTAAAAGCGTTGTAGTTACTTTTATTTCGAGTAATACAGGTATGCCAATGAAAACTACTGTGTCGAAGTAAATAACGTTTTCATAACAGAGAAATTCCTATCTAGTCAGTAAATCTGTAATGTTACTTCTTATTGCTAGACTTGTCCGTGGTAAAAACGCTTTACATTTTTTTATTTTAACACACGCCACAGTTATTGAGAATAATTATGCGTTGGAGGAAATTGAATGAATAGTGGAACAAAAACATCTGATTATCATTAAGGGCACTGACCTTAAACCGTCATTATTCTGACATAAACTTGCAAAGATGTTATGCTTCAATGTATGCTTTAATCACTCTAAGAACACTAATAAAGTGGGAAGTTTATGATTTCTCTGTTGTGGTTTTGATTGTCAGCGATACGTTGTATGGTGATGAACATGGACTTTAACAAGGACTTAAACGGACGTTAATTAATGGCAAGGATGTAAGTTTCGGTCTAGATGAGATGTTGATGGTGACAGTGGTGGTGATATTTATACTGATGCTATTGTTGTTGTTGCTGCTACTGCCGAAGATGATGATGATGATGATGATGATGATGATGATGATGATGATGATGATGATGATGATGATGATGATGACGATTTTTTCAGTTTTGCCAGCCGATGTATGTCCCGACCGAAGCTCCCCTCTGTTTGGCCATCTGCCATCGACCCCAACTCCTTAAAGGAGTCTGTGTCCCGAAAAGCCTCGCTGCGCATCAAAAACAACAGGTTAGCTGTGTATGTACCGAAAACTTTTTATCACGTTTGAATCATTTAGCTTTGGTTTGTTTCATATACTTGTGCCCTTAAAAGGTCTTTATATTGGTAGTTTAAGAAAGACAAAGATTTTGCAACATCCAAGGCACCGCAAAGAACGTACGTCTGATGCAAGAAGATGAATATGCTGAAGTCTATTTGTTACTTTGCTTTCTTCCATATTGTCTATGATATCTTTTCTTTTCTATTGTAACCTGTACATTTAACCTCATCATATTAGTGCCTTCGAAAAGCTGTGAACCCTTGATATTTTCTGCTACATTATTGACATTATTTCAAAATCGCAACCTGCACTTTTAACGTTGGCGATAAAAAAAAGAACTCACCAAAATGTAGCAAATTCCTGTTATATCCTGCGCATCATTATCCACATACAGACACTGTGTCCATAAGTGGAATCGCTCTGCAAAACTGCGCCAATAATTATTTCTCTGTGAAATATAATTGTTGAATAGCAATAAAAACAATGGTTTAGGACCTTTTATTATCGGTGTTTGTCCAGACCGTTCAGATTGTCCCATTTGCCACAATAAGTTGTCTCTCTTATAACGTCATAATGTGATTTTCACGACTTTGACATCGCCAATTTCCGTGGATTTCCGGCGCTTTAGGTGAAATTAACGACAATATCCGCTGGAAATGTCGATATTCAACATATAGTTCCTATGTTAACTGAAAACATGTATATAGACCTTAGTAGTAGGAAAGTTTCATGTCAAGAATTAACGAACATTAATTTTTAGAAATGGATACAGTTCCACTGGGTAGCTTCAGATTATACAGCACAGAAAAGTGTGAGCTTGCGACGAAAATTTCACCATGACAATAAATGATTTAAGTGCAAGGTGCAAACGTGTTTGTCAATTCCAAAATTATGTTCACATTTTACACACGAATGAACAATAATAATTTGCCCATTTGTGACAAAACTGATTTTACCAACATCACTTGACCTATTGCAATCCATATTATTTTGCATGGAGCATCGGAGATAAACATCACTACATCGTCTCCTTTTAAAGGCTATAATCATTCATCACTTTCAGATTGCTTACCGCATATTGCTCAGTTTCAAATATATCAAATTAATATTTTGAGAAGACATGCACACTTGCGATTAGCCCATACAATACCACATTCACAAAACTATTTCAAATTATTTATTTTGTATTGGCGAAAAACATCAGTTGGGCCTACTTTAATAAGTGAAGGCATTAAAGGCTGCAGAAGAAGTAAAACTTTGTTTCATGACAGATAACAATAACCTGTTTAAATTTGCTCTATGAGTGATGAAAACTTTGATATTTATGATTGTTTCTATGGCAACAGAACATCTCGGAATCTCTCTGGAGGCACGCTTGACAGCCAGTCGTCAGCTTTACGATCTGTACCTACAGTGTCGAAGCATTTCAAGGTAATGTCCCCGTATTTATGCAGTTGACTTTGTTACAGCTTTAAAAGAGTCTGGCTCAAAATTAAAAAAATCAAACACACACGAAAAGATATTGCAGCAAACAGTTTTTCCAAAGCAAAT
Organism: Sinonovacula constricta; assembly: GCA_007844125.1. NCBI lineage: Eukaryota > Metazoa > Mollusca > Bivalvia > Cardiida > Solecurtidae > Sinonovacula > Sinonovacula constricta. The sequence continues at coordinate 8,844,991 of CM017559.1, forward strand.
ATTGCCTGTATGTAGAGGTATCATGTCCTTCGCCAGTCGCGTTACATAGTTCCTCGCCTGTATCTAGCGTTACATGTCAAGGTCCATCGCCTTTATCTAACGTTATATCATGAGAGGATGAAATTCCTAGAAAACATTTGGCATAATTATGTTATTGCGTATTCTTAGTTTATAATTAATATTATGACATATTAAGCCATTTCGAATTCTCTTTTTGCTATCCGGTAACGAAGCAATTTCCCCACTTTATGAAGGTTATATCAGTCAAAATCTCGCAACGATCTAAAGCATTCACATACTATTGATTTAATAGGTTAGCTGTATATATTAAAATTATGGACCATTGAGAATGTAATGTCTTCACAACCAGCGTTGATCTGCCTTAATGCCCATTCTATTCCATTATAGCGATTGCTACGAAGTTCGTAGTACGAACGTGAAGTATTACGAATGGACTTCTGATATTTATTTTACATTTCAAATATCCAAGTCTTTGCATTCTTTACAATAATCTAAAGTCTACGAAACCACCACCAGTCATCAACACATTTATGGTGCTGCTTAAAATTGTCCTTATCAATAAATCTTCTAGTGATAACTTTTAGAAAGATTTAGGGCTGAAGGCACAATTTTTAGATACCGGTTTACTTTTTTAAGTGTCGAAATCCTCATCTGTTAATTTATGATTCAATCCGAGTCAGATTTAAATTATTGTAGCAAAACAGCAACATAATTACTTACAAAACAATAGTCTTTATCAAACCATTGTTCTAGAGACCTTATTTTTAATATTTATATTAGAAAATACATGGTATTTTGCACTTTCAGCAAATAAATTTGAATTTTATTTATTTAAAATCAAATATTTACAGTATTTTCAACTAAAAAACCCGACCCTACACTGATATTCCATTTTGATATGTTTGTCTATATACGCATTTCTTCAAAACAATGTTCAATCTTCTCTGTCTATCATGTTATGCATGCTACCAGAAGTATAAGAAAACGCAGTTATAGACACAAACCAGTTCAGGTTTTTGTCTGGTCATATCCTATCGCTAGCTCGCGCCAACCAAACACAACATCGTTTATTTATATTAGAAAATATAACGTCTTTTCCGAATCAATTTATTTGTACAACTTCTGCATGTTTGATGAAAAACAGAACATGTGAATGTAATAAAAAAACCAATAAAATATAATCATTTTTTATTTTATGTTTATAACTTAACATTGGTGAAGGAGGTTCGATTACCCATTCTTATTCTTTTTTTCGGAAAATGATTAAAAAATCGTTTTAAAATACAAAATATCAAATACACCGTTCTCTTCTTGTGTTAAATATGTATAAATACAAAATACACACACTGTGACAGCCATTAGACACCTAGATAAATCTCACAATTTCTGAAGGTTTTTCTTAAAGACAAACAGAAACAACTGCATCTGGAATAAAACAATTGAATACAACTTATATAATCCATAACAATTATTGTAATTAACTGTCTAACATTCATGCAATATGTACATGTACAGGTGAACTGTCTAACATACATGCAATATGTACATGTACAGGTTAACTGTCTAACATACATGCAATATATACATGTACAGGTTAACTGTCTAACATACATGCAATATGTAGATATACATGTTAACTATCTAACATATATGCAATATGTACATGTACAGGTTAACTGTCTAACATACATGCAATATATACATGTACAGGTTAACTGTCTAACATACATGCAATATGTACATGTACAGGTTAACTAACATTCATGAAATATGTGCATGTACAGGTTAACTGTCTAACATACATACAATATGTACCTGTACAGCTTAATTGTCTAACATACATGCAATATGTACATGTACAGGTTAACTAACATACATGCAATATGAACATGTACAGGTTATGTACAGGTTAACTGTCTAACATACATGCAATATGTACATGTACAGGCTTACTGTCTAACATACATGCAATATGTACATGTACAGGTTAACTAACATACATGCAATATGTACATGTACAGGTTAACTGTCTAACATACATGCAATATGTACATGTACAGGTTAACTGTCTAACATACATGCAATATGTACATGTACAGTTAACTAACACACATGCAATATGTACATGTACAGGTTAACTAACATACATGCAATATATACATGTACAGGTTAACTGTCTAACATACATGCAATATATCCATGTACAGGTTAACTGTCTAACACACATGCAATATGTACATGTACAGGTTAACTGTCTAACATACATGCAATATGTACATGTACAGGTTAACTGTCTAACATACATGCAATATATACATGTACAGGTTAACTGTCTAACATACATGCAATATGTACATGTACAGGTTAACTGTCTAACATACATGCAATATGTACATGTACAGGTTAACTAACACACATGCAATATGTACATGTACAGGTTAACTGTCTAACATACATGCAATATATACATGTACAGGTTAACTGTCTAACATACATGCAATATGTACATGTACAGGTTAACTGTCTAACATACATGCAATATGTACATGTACAGGTTAACTGTCTAACATACATGCAATATGTACATGTACAGGTTAACTAACACACATGCAATATGTACATGTACAGGTTAACTGTCTAACATACATGCAATATATACATGTACAGGTTAACTGTCTAGCATACATGCAATATGCACAGATTAAAAGGATCTACTGTATGGAGTTGATGGTTAGGTCCAAGGCCTTGTCGATGTTGTTATTTATGAATGTTGACTTGGGCTTGCGGAACATGGACAGCATATAAAAATGTCCGTCCGTCTTTCCATTGATGTGATAATCACTGACAAGTAGCATAGTTGTAGCTATATGAATCATTTTAGTGATGTTTAGGTAGTTAATAATATTTCTTAGGATATGGTTCTCATTAAAGGTCGATATAAATAACAGCAAACTTTCAATTCCAATTGATAAACCGTGCTTATGCATAGCCATTTCAACCTTAGGATAACAATAATAACATATACGTTTTGTTATAATAATAAAGGTTTTTAACAAATCAGACACTATACATTTGTAAATTGTCAGTATCAGTACGCCTTCTAGAGAAAATCACCCCCGTGTAATGCTACTTTTTGCTTTACTAAACATCAGCTCTATTCTATATATCTATGTACAACGGTGATTTGAAACAAATTCAGAGGCTTAAGAGTACAAATGGAGATCCTGATCAGAGAGCTCCAAGCCAGCACAGACTGGTAGGAGCCGGAAGATTCGGAGCTAGACGTTTTTGCTGATGCTTGATTTTTTCGTTTTAAACAGGCCATTTAGCCCAGATTGTCTATGGTGTATATGCTATAGTTATATTATATGTATTGCATTCATTTACAGAGGTCCCTCTCCGATCTAATGAACAAGCTGAGCCAGGCCCAGCCACACTTTGTCAGGTAATTACTTTAGCTATTTTATCCTTATATTTACCTTGTAATGCTGCATCCATTATAGCAAAATGACTTAAACGTACGACTTTCACCATAGCACTCAAGTCGTAATTTTCCGGAACGTTGTAAACATGCCCTGAAATTCTTGGTTTTGAGTATGGGAACGTATATCAATTGCGTAACCTCTTATTGGTTAAGGCTAGTCATATAGTGTTGTTTTATTCTTTGTATTTTAATTACGATTTTACTGTAAAAGCCTGCCTATATCACAACTCAAAATCGAATTGTTCTTAAATTCGGTTGCCTAAAACAGCCTATATATTGTAGGGATCGAAACGAGCAATACATACCTAACGATGGTTGAACAGGAAAAGAGTTCGAATGGTTGATACATTAGTGTTGTCGTTTTTTGCTTTAATCCCATCGACCACCCCACCCCCACCCCCTCTCCACCGACATCGCATTTTCTCGTATCCCCAACAACGCAGTAATAAAGCTATTGTATTTATTGTTATTTTCCTAAGTAAGTTTATGCACAGTTCTTGTAATGCCATTTTGCTTTCGTAAAGAAAACAATATAACAACAATAGAAACTACAACTGTTTAAAATCAAAATAATGACAATAAAAGCAAGGATCATTTAAAGACAATAAAAGTTGGACAATTTTAAACACAATGAAAGCTGAGACCATTTTAAAGACAATAAAAATAATGACCATTTTACAGACAACAAAAGATAGGATCATTTTAACGAGAACAAAAGCTAGGACCATTTTTAAGAAATTAATTCAGGACTATTTCAAAGACGATGAAAGCTTGGACCATTTTAAGGACAATGAAGTTCTCACAGCAAGCCAACTTTCTTCCGTGAGCTATGAAATCAAATCAGTCCAGACCAGGACTGAACTAGTGACCTGCCTATCTTTGGCCCGACTCTTCAATACTTGCCACACTCTCTGCTAATGTGGTAAAACGAGCTCATTTATCAATTAAACATTGTATGACATAGAGAAGTGTGTTTTGCTGGTACTTTTGTAAATGGGAGGAGTGTGGTAAGCATTTAGATTCGTATACAAAACATCTTCTCAGATGTCTTCATGAAGTATTATCGCACCTGAAGACTTTTTTACTTGTTTCGTTTAATCATCAACAAACAAAACAGAACACAATTTGTATCCTCAGTTAATCTGCAAAATTGTGAAAATACGTCTCCAAAACTTAAAAACTTTATTTTTACTTGACGGTCGGGCGCCTTTTTTGAACGAGATTTGGAGACTTGTTTTAAACACAGTTGAATTATGTTTTATTTTGTTAGTGTTTTTTTTATATTTATTATTTCCCATATCTCACCATTGAGTTCCTTGTTGACGCTGTTGTCAAGCAGTTATAGTACTGCCTTGACTGCGAAAAGCATGCTGCGGTCACCATTGCATGTTGAGATATAAAATATTAGAATGTTTAATTTTAAATCTTATGTAAATGTCGGAAAAGGCTTATCAATCAGCGGAAACAATCGTATGTAATTTTCTTTTTGTTATAAATTATACGATTGCTAATACAATCCTTTGTTGAAGCCAGTTTGCATGAACATTATGTCGTAGATATGAGAACCCTTTAGTATTGTTACAAACGTGTTGCTATTTTGCAAGCTTTTTGGAACATTATACAATGCTAATTTAATTTGACAACCTAATTTAAACTTATTTAATTTAAACTATATTTCTTTTAAAAAAGCCACATTTGAAGTAAAATCATTAAGATTTCAACTTCAGTACATTTAAAGTTTAATGACATGACCATATTTCATCACCTTAAAAAACAGTTCTGACATACGCCTCAGTACTGATTATTGTCATTATTGTCATTTTTGTCATTATTGTATCAGTTTCTATGTACGTCGCAAGCATCTGCTTTTGTGGCTTAGTTCGTTTTTTATAAAGCATATTCTCCATCATTATGATGAATTTATGTCATTTTGTTGGTTATGCTGATTAATGTGTCTATGCAGGTTCAAGCTCTATAATTAAACATACATTAAGATGCATATGTTGTCCTTGCTTGCTTCTCAGTTTTGTTTGATCGCAACAAACGGGCCGTCTTTGTAAATAATCAGCAAGACTTCAAAACTTGTGATTCTGTTTGTTTTTATAATACAAAATCGAGGCAAAAACAGTTTAAAAGGAAAAGATACCATAGTAACACGCCTACGTAAAGATCAGGTCTCGTCATGTCTTTGGAGTAACGCCCTTAATCAAACAGTTGTTTTATTTTCATATCGTGGATCGAATAATAGCATTTCATGTTACACCCACTCGCATTTTAATATCATGTATTTACCAACGTTTAACGATGTAATGTCCATTTGTGTGATTTTTTGATTTTCGGCGTATTTGATTCGTCATAAACTTCTATCAAAGTAATTCTTGTGTAATTGACCGTAAATGGTTTAGGACAGTTTTTTATTGCTGGCTGCATACATGCATACCGCTAGTAAGTCTTTCTTTACAATTAATGGAATGTTATTGGCTAAATGTTTAGTGCATACACGTCTAACAGAAAACGACTTAAAGTCATTTTGAAGAAAACGGACAAGCTATCCGTCATATGGTGGTATTTTATCATTCCACTAGACGCGTTATTGACGACGTTGCTCTGTTTTATTGTTAACGTCTATGGAAAATAGATTTTTATCCCCGAAAGCTGACTTTGCCCTGTTCCTAAATTGATGTTATCCCTATTCAATGGCCTATACAGCATGCCGTGTGGTATATTAACCTGACAAGACACAATAATGAGAAGGTTTCTATTTGGCAATTAATATGATTAAGTGTGATAATACTGCACTGTCAGATTTACGAATATTTTTTTCGTTAAATTAAAAAAAATAAACAAAAGTGTCTGGTTTTGAGAAATTTGATGGCGTTAATTACTTTAAGATAAAGTTTCAAAGTTTATGGAAAACAGTGTAGTCACTAAAATGCATAAAACCCGTGCAACTGATTCTTCATTCCTGTTCTCTCCGAAATGTTTATATTCTATTTGAATGTTATTTTAGTTAAAGTTAATTAAATTAATGTAATTGATGTTGTACTTTTCACTAGACGAAGTTGTCTCATACAGGTATACCAATCATTAATGGTTCATCACTTGAACGATAAAATTACTACAACTTACAGCTTCAGCCATATCTAATTAACGTAGTTTAATGCGCTTTATGGTGCTTTATTTGAAGTCAATTTTCTCTGGTTTTGGATAAAAGGGCTGGCATTTGAATCCATTTTCGTGTCATCCACCATCACTTAGTTGGACGTCGCCAATATGGCCATGATTGTGTCGGTTCGATGTAACAAAACGAAACAACACAATAAACACTACTTAAAAGACCATCGTCAAAGATATATGTACCAACATGATAGAATTTAACTAAACATTGTGGAATATATTCCTGCAATTATTACTTTCGCACCTTAACCTGTGTCTTAATTACTACGAGTATTCAACTCGACTTGCAAATTGTGTTTAAGCTCAGACGATTTATTTAATGATTATCACACAATCATTTGCAGCACAAAACACTTGTTTGTATGTTTTGATGCAAGGTGAACCCCTTGACCCGTGCATGTGAACTTTGATAAGTGTATTTCTCATGCCGGTGGCATGGTGTATTAACAATCTGCAAAATATAGACTTAACATCACCTTTCGATCGTCTTGCACTGTGAACAGTTAAATTCACTTAAGTCACACAAAAAAGATAATCGCCGATGGCTTAATTGCTAGAATGTACTGATTAACTCCTACAATTAAATACCATTTCTCTGTGACTTCATTACCTCACTGTCGAACTTTTCAAAATCGATGTAGCAAAACGGCGAATTACATTGTTTTTGTCCGCCATTATTACACATGTCGCCGCATTTCATTCCTTCGCTATTATCAATCATTGGTATGTTTTTTGGCCTGTTTTGTTCATTCTACTTTATCTTTTCTTGCGCGTCTGTAGATGCGTGAAGCCGAATCACCACCTTACCGGCGGCAAGTTCGACTCTGAATTAATCCGCCGCCAGCTGTTATGCAATGGACTCATGGAACTAGCTCAGCTGCGACGTGATGGATACCCAGTAAGGATTTACTTTGAAGACTTCGCTGACAGGTGAGTGGCCCTACTGTGTATTCTAGTTTGTTGTTTATTTGTAATTTATTTTATCAACTTGAAAATGCTGTTTTATTAAGGCAAGTGTATTTTAAGCCACAGTAACAGATCGTGTCATAATTTGGCGTTCAGTTGTTTTTGTTGTTGTTGACGTAGAGTGTCAAGTTATGTATCGCTGGCAAGCTGGAAAACATATTTACTTAAAATATTCTTAGCTGTGTTATTCTTTGATCCGCATATTTTGTTTGAGGAAGTATTTGCGTAAGAAAGAAGCATCACGCATCCCCAGGTGGCTGGACGATTTTTCTTGTGCCGACGCTGTCGTGGACATGTGACGTTTGAACCCAAAACCATGAAAGGTCATAGGATCCCCAGGGGCTGACATATTACTAAATAAAGATTTCTTAACGCAAGCCTAAATGTCGGCTGCTTATTTCAAAATAACCTATGTATATCTTTTAGCACATAACGGAAATATACATATTGTAGTGTTTACCGTGTCAGCAGTATGGTTTCCTTAGAAATAACCTTTCGAGTCAACCTTCGAGTTGGCAAAAAATCACCTATAAAGACTGTTTCTGCAAGTGTATGCCTGGAGTATTAGTCAGCGACTAAAACTATGTGCCCATGGAAGCGACAGTTGTTGAACTAAATATTACTTGCAAGTTAGTCCATAGTTCTTGATGGGACATTATGTTCTTGAACATATGATTTTCTTTATTTTCATGAAAACACTCAGCAGTAAAAATAGATCAATTAATTAGTTCAAACAAATTATTAAAACAATTTCTATAGTTCATTACTATTTTTGTCATTTAAATTTGTTTTCTGACGTCAATAACTGTTGACGTAAATACATAGAAACACTTTTGTTTCAAGACGCCACTTTCGCTTTGCAGTGAACCGAGTCATTGAATCAACGAAAAATGTCAGATTCGCCGTTTAATATTGCTGTCTTTTGTGTTTTATAACTAAAACAACAGTTTAAACTTCATTGTCAAAATCTTTGTATGGTGGGACCATTGCAGATAGATTATTCCAAACGATGACCACATTAAGTACATCTTTACTGATTTTACGAACCATGCGTTGCTAATGGCATGATTTTGGTCAACATCGTCGTTCTATATAACTAGCATTTTTCACCGCTGTGTTTGCAATTCTTTATCTGGTGGTTTAATTGTCTATTTGTGTTTGTTGTTAAAGCCGATACAACGTATCTTGTATAGGCAAGCGTATGAGTTGAAGGGTAGTAGCAAATTATAAATACAAATGTTCTGTTCTGTATTTTGCATTTTTCTAATACTTTGTTTTGAATAAATTTCACTAATTGTTTGGTAACGATGACATATTTTATATTGGAATGAATGATTTTTCATTTTTATTAATCAGTGACCGTAACTATAACAGATATTTTATGAAAAATTTACTCATGCCAAGACGTTTTGCCATATCACGGCCGATCTGATTTTTTCAGGAATTGCCGTGTTAAATCTTACTGCTTAAACATTTACTGGCTGCAAACACCATTAGAATGGTGTAAGTTTTTATTTAACTTCCACTAGCTGGAAACACCATTCGAGTAGGCTAAGGTTCTATACTAGCCCTTTACTTGCTGGGAACATCATTATGGTGGCGTATGTTTTATACTAACCCATTTCTTGATGGAAACATCATTATGGTGGCGTATGTTTTATACTAACCCATTACTTGATGGAAACATCATTATGGTGGGGTATGTCTTATACTAACCCATTACTTGATGGAAACATCATTATAGTGGGGTATGTCTTATACTAACCCATTACTTGATGGAAACATCATTATGGTGGGGTATGTTTTATACTAACCCATTACTTGATGGAAACATCATTATGGTGGGGTATGTTTAATACTAACCCATTACTTGATGGAAACATCATTATGGTGGGGTATGTTTTATACTAACCCATTACTTGATGGAAACACCATTAGGGTGCGTATGTCTTATACTAAACCATTACTTGATGGAAACACCATTAGGGTGGCGTATGTCTTATATTAACCCATTACTTGATGGAAACACCATTAGGGTGGCGTATGTCTTATACTAACCCATTACTTGATGGAAACACCATTAGGGTGGCGTATGTTTTATACTAACCCATTACTTGATGGAAACACCATTAATTGGCGTATGTCTTATACTAACCCATTACTTGATGGAAACACCATTAGGGTGGCGTATGTCTTATACTAACCCATTACTTAATGGAAACATCATTAGGGTGGCGTATGTCTTATACTAACCCATTACTTGATGGAAATACCATTAGGGTGGCGTATGTCTTATACTAACCCATTACTTGATGGAAACACCATTAGGGTGGCGTATGTCTTATACTAACCCATTACTTGATGGAAATACCATTAGGGTGGCGTATGTCTTATACTAACCCATTACTTGATGGAAACATCATTAGGGTGGCGTATGTCTTATACTAACCCATTACTTGATGGAAACACCATTAGGGTGGCGTATGTCTTATACTAACCCATTACTTGATGGAAATACCATTAGGGTGGCGTATGTCTTACACTAACCCATTACTTGATGGAAACATCATTATGGTGGGGTATGTTTTATATATATGGAGTGAAGGGTGTTTGCAGCAAGTGTGGGTTTCACAAACAAATCAGCACATATAAACAATTTTGACAGCAAATTTATGTTGTTTTATAAGAATCTATAACCAACAGGCCGGTAAAGTATGTTTTTATGAACACAGTTCTTTTTGGACGTATTCAATGAGTAGGCCTACTGCAAGCAAATTGGCAAATATCAGTCGCGTGACGGTCCATATGGTCTGGCAGCTTAAGTTTGATTGGTTAAATTGGAATGTCTGCAGAGGCGTCTTTTTTTCGTGGCCATATTTGGCAGAAATCCTGGGCTTACATAATAACAATAGGAACTTTTTAAAACTGAAAGGTTTCTTAGCTATCGCAACTATCTTAATAGATGTACTTCCAAAGATAGCAAAATAAATCACTATATAATTTTAAGACAATAACTCTTTTTTTCTAGGCAAAACTAAGTCAAGACACTTGTCGCTAGTTTAAACCGCATATTCACAAAATTTGCAATCTGTAGGAAAACAGTCGAAGTAGCTAGCTCTATTAAAGCTCATTTTATAAACAGAGTTGATTTATCGGTAAGAAGTGCCCACAACTTCTGGATGATAACAAATGAAAATCATTTGTATAATGATAAAAATGGCTTACCTGGTGGGGGAAAATGGAATGTTTAGGCCTCGTTATATTTTTACCTGGAGTTAAAAATATATTGGTATTTTATTAAAATGCGTTGATCTATTTTTTTCAAGTTTTAATGGAGATGAATGCAGCCTGTGGTTATTATGGTCTGTTGAAATTATGGATTAGCTTCAGCTTCGCAACATCTTGAATCCTATTACATTCGACTCGCAAACTTTAAACCCCCTCGTTTAATGCATTTTTGCATCATTTAATTGAAAATAGTCGTCTACCAGCTTTGTGATCATTTTCAACTTTTGGGAATTATGGAGCATTTAAGTGAAAAAAAACACAACAACCGGAAAATAAAAGTTTCATGGCATTTGTAATAAATACACTCTCACTTCAACATAGCGTACTTCATCATCATCATCATCATCATCATCATCATCATCATCATCATCATCATCATCATCACCATTATCATTATCATCATCATCATCATCATCATCATCATCATCATCATCATCATCATCATCATCATCAACAACAACAACAACACCTCAATCGTCATCCCTCGTCATCATCATTCCTCGTCCTCCTCCTCCTCATCATCATTATCAGTAGCAGCAGCTACAGCAAGAGTATCATCATCACCATCATCATCCTCGACAGCAGCAGAAGCAGCTCCCCGCCTTAGTGGAAGCAAGAGTACCTATCATCACCACTACTATTACAATTACACAACAACACTACTTGCGCCAACGCCATCACCACCACGACCACCATTACAATCGCCACAAACAGAAACAACAAATAAAAGAAACAAATGTGAAGACAATATCTACTGCAACAAAAAACAATAAAAAAAATCAACAACAACAAATAAAACAAAATAGTTTGCGAAATAAGACAACAATAAAATAAACAACATCACCAATTTATTATCCCGCCCCAAACCCTTCCTTTATATGTCATAGGTGCTGATCACCAGACCATTTCCCTTCCTTGCCTTCATTAAGCCAGAAATTACTCATTTCAATGACATCTTCTGATACATACAGCAGTGACCACAGTGTTCTCTACTACATACTGGCATACCAACGTAAATTATTCCCGTACGTATGTTTTTCTACGTCATTTGTCGCTGTACCCAATGTGTCACCAAATCTAGTGGTCGTTATGACTTAACATTCGTACTCAAATGTTTTGTTTAGTTTCTTTCATCCTCAACAGGGACCACCTTTATCACCCCGTCTTCTCCTTCTCCTCATCGTCTCCATCACAACTCAAATCATTATCATCATCATCATCATCATCATCATCATCATCATCATCACATCATCATCATCATCATCATCGTCACCATAATCATCGTTGTCGTCATCATCATCATCATCATCATCATCATCATCATCATCATCATCATCGTCGTCGTCGTCGTCGTCGTCGTCATCACCATTGGGAATTGTTTCGTTGTCAACACTGTCAACGCAGACGTTGCAGTCGTCATCATCACTGAAATCATCATCGTCATCATCACTCACTGTAATCATCATCGTCATCATCACTGTGCGTGTCTCTTTTCTGACTTCTTGATCATCATTATTTTTCATTTACATCAAGTCCGCCGTTGACGCATGTGTTATCATTTTTATTATGACAACTAGCAACGACTCTTGGACTTTGGTTGCTGGTAACATCCTAAAAGTAGTCATCATTATCATCACATCACATTATATTAAACGAAACCCTTCACCAGCTCTTTCCATTTATAAGATTTTTAACCTTTATCACTCGAGCGAGTTACAATGCTCGAATTTACATACGTCTAGCATAACCTAAAATTGGAGTCATAGGACTGAGTCCTGTTTTGTTTTAAATTACAATATCATCAATATTTATGTCAACTAGTGAAATGGTGTGCTCTGGTGTTATGAACGTGTGTCACTCAATGTCACTTGAAAATCCTTATTCATGTACATAACCAACAATCAAAGTCATAATTATGCACTTAATCATAATTTCTGCAAGTTATTGGGGTTATGCAGTTGAACCTTTATGCTTCACCCTTAAGCACAAAAACACAAAACACGAATATAAAAGTGTTACCTTACGTCACGTTATTTACGGCTATTTTTAGTACGCGACGTCGTCTGGCGATAGGTTTGGCGTTAGAATGTACGCTGGGAGTGACGTTGCGGTGCGATGACTGATGATAAATGACACATGATTGGTCGCCATTTCATGTGTGCTCTTAAGGAAACACAGAGGCCGAGTACGAACAGTGTGTAGGCCGTATTGTTACAGTAGCTATTAATAATTTCGTAAGGAATTTCGGTTCAAACCTTGACTCGTACCAGATATCTTCGTGGTCATTAACATGAAAAAACTCCATTCATACAGATCATTATTTTTGTAAACATTTGATAAACTTAATATAAAGAAAGGAAATAGACGTCACACATGAAAGACAATTCGGATAAACGGTGTGTTTATTTGTAAATATGTTGATACGCTGATATAGACTATATACTTAATTTAAAAGACAAAAAAACAACAACAGAAAAACGTTGTTAGGTGTGTTACTATGGATACTGATAGCAGTTTCCATGGTTCAATTTCCGGAGATGAAATTGAGGATATAGAAGTGCCAATTTCGAATTTCAGCTACAGGTAAATTTAGTTTTTTTATCATTGTTCAACTAGTCATTACCTCGTTCATTCCATAACTTTTGAAATTTACAAAACACATTTGTCATTAAAATTTAACATTTTAATACTTAATAACTTAAACGAAGCTTTATAAATGAACATCAGTAATAACAAACAATAAAGACTAATCTTCACATGTAAACTATTTTTTACAGTAAAATCTTCCCCACATGTGAATGCTTTGATTTTTAGTTTAACGGAAGAATATGCAATACAGAGTTCTTTGACATGTTAATGGATTTTTCTTCCGTTGATGTTGATTCCTTCGAAATAAGGCTCGTATTCAACAACCACTGTTAAGCCTAATCGTGAAGGTATTGTAGATTGAAATCTATGACTCGAGCAATTCTTACTTAAGAATAGTTGGTGAATACCGGCCTTTTCAAACCCGTTGTTGTTGGATAGTTTTTACCGCCTTTTTCTCCTTATACAACAAATTAAATTACACATACACTTATATGAAGGAGAGAAATTAAATAACTGCTCGTCAAAAGCAAAAACTCGCTTATAAAGAAAGGAAATCTGTTCATTGTTGGGCGTAATAGATGACGCTGAAACGAGCACATCATCACTCAGAAATTCAAATCCTAAAGCATACACAACCGTTTATAAATGTGTACTTAAAATACAGTGATTATAAGATATTTATCACTTAGTCAGGAAAGAGAATTTATCACGGATACATGTACATGTAATTTGTTATCTTAAGAGAAATGTTCTTAAATAAAACCTAGTTTCTTGTAAATACTTTAAAACATAACTCACACGCTAAACACGACGATTGATTATCATTACTGGCAACAAAAATGCAGTAATCCGATTGGTAAAAATTGATCACGTGATGTTGTCCATTAGATAATGTAGGACATTCGCAAAGTGTGGTATAAATTGGTGACAGAGAAAGTAAATGGGCATTATTTCCTCAGCGCACTGTTCTGTCAACATTTTTTAGGTAGTGACATATTGCATGATTGAATGGCACAGTTTAGTCATCAAGCATGCGTTTAATGGACATTAGTCGAACTTCGCTGCCTCGACACAATTTAAGTTGGTCGGTACCTGCATAATGAGTCAATCTGGTCAATACATTTTCTTATGCACAAAGAAAAATTAAAATTAAGGTTTTTAGCATTTCCTATTTTTTATACAGTGTGTAGTGTAAGTGTAATGTTCTTACGTATTACATGCCTGAATATTGATTTTGCTAACTTGCTAGGATTATGAAAGCATGTAGGAAAAGCACATATGATTTCAAAAGTATATGTATAGTTCTGTTTACGCAAAAACGTACACAAGTAATGTGTGGAAAATGTGCAAATTTTCTAAAGCAGTATCGACGTTAAAGAAACAAAACGTATGCGCACGTAGGTTTTCTTTGATGACGAAGGTATTAAGGCATCGAATTATCACACAATGTCCTTGTGGTTTCATTAGCATTCTACATAGTAAATTATTCTTTACTTGGAATTAATTAAATGAACAAAACTAGAATATTTATAATAAGATGCAATTTTCGGTTGCGGTTTATGCCTTTGGCTGTGTTTCATTCATGATCATTTCTCTGTCTTCTCTTCTTTCTCCTACGCCTTCTCCTTCTCCTGGAGTATCACCAACACATGAATCATTATCAGCATTAACTAAGGCAAAAGTCTTGTCTCCCTTTTAATGTTCCTTATTAAAATATTTACTCTTTCCGCATCATTATTCCTATCCTAATCTTTTTGTCATCGCTATTGTAACATTTGTGAACATCAACCTCAACTTGTATCAATTGCGATTCCCATATCTTACATCAAGGATGCGATTCCCATATCTTACATCAAGGATGTGATTCCCATATCTTACATCAACGTTGCGATTCCCATATCTTACATCAAGGATGCGATTCCCATATCTTACATCAAGGATGCGATTCCCATATCTTACATCAACGTTGCGATTCCCATATCTTACATCAACGTTGCGATTCCCATATCTTACATCAACGTTGCGATTCCCATATCTTACATAAATGATGCAATTCCTGTATGTAACATCAATGACGCGATTCACATTCTTACATCAACGGTTTCATTATTTTAGTTTCCACACCATCATTTATCTCAGTATTTTATCTATCATTAACTACCACGTCTATTACTACATCCGTATTATTCTCACTACTTCACTCACTACTAACTTCATCATTTGTGATCACTGTTTCGACATAAATACCAGAAATATGTCTGCTACTGGAGACGCCTTTCCCGCCATTTCACTCCACTCTCCATATTTTTTCTTAGTCACACATTATGATGTGTTGCTATAGTTTCCACCAGAAACATTGATCCGGCTCCCCTTCATTCTAGTACCTGTTGCATCATGACCTCCATCCTCATCGTCTTCACTCTTCATATTTCTTGTTGTATTCATCACACTTTCAGACACAACTATGCGCCGTCCTCATCAATATCAATTTCGTTTTTTTTAAATCTTCATCTTTCGTATTTTCTTGTAACCACCACATTTACCATTGGTGTCGCCGTCGTCGTTGTCGTCGTTATTAGCCACAGGTATTGTCTCCTGTCGATTGTGTCGTCTATGAGTCTGTCATCTGTTAGTTCGACCTATAAACGATGCTTAATTACAGTCCTGCTCGCTGTAACTTACACAGTATATTAAATATCCTCAACACATGATAAATAATGTTGTCAACTTTTATTACCGTATTTTCATATTTCATAAATCACGTAATAAACTTTAACCACCCTTTATTAACAGAGCGCCGACATGAAGGACTTTTTGTCGTTATTTCTTTAATAATTGAGTGACATTAATGATGCATTCGGGTCTATCAATACACAATACCCTATTAATAAACGGCCAATATTAATTTCCGTTGTCGAAATTTGTGAACGCGATTTATTGGGTTGTGTTGAAAGCGCTCCAAACTGAGACTGCGGAAATAAGAAAGCTTGGCAACCAGTTCGTTTTTCCAGGAGCCATGGTGTCCCGCCTTCCAAAGAACACTATTTCATATTAAAATTCAGCATGATTTGCGATAAAATAATGCATAGTCAGCATATTTATTATGCGGATGTTTTGGTTTTTATCGACAACGCAACTTCTCCCGAATGTTAAAAGCATAATGCAACTGCTACTTCCCCTACAACACAATTTCTCTGATTATTTAATCAACTTAGGAGAATTATTAACAATAAAATATACTTTGAATACAAGTAGACAGCCATCGAAGTAAAGCTAGAAACATACATGACAGCATGCACGCGTTTGTCAAATGAGTGTTATTTGTTTATCTAAAGTTTATACTTTACTGAAATAATAAAGCATGAAGTTCACAATAACAATTTTTGTTTATGTATTACAATTGCATAAAAATCAAATTATAACTTGTCGAAATGAGTTTTTTTCTTGTTTTTATCTTTCTACATTTTTTTTTATTTCGCTTGTGTTTTTTATCGGATATTTAATGCTATTTTGCTTTTCCGAAAATAACAATTTGTTTTAATTGAAAATGTTGCGCTTAATCGCATTGTTTGAAGGAATAGCATAAGTGATGTAAATCGGAAATATCATCCAATTATTGTTGTACTTTAAAGAGTATGCGAGGTTAGTTTTAGCAATCAATTTAGATATATGTTATCGCATGTGATTCAACAGGTTACACAGATTTTTTTTTACTCAAGTCAACTGATAGGAAGGCCGATTCAGATTTACCCATTCTAGCTTCGTTTTTTATATATTGTTGATTAATACAATTTAGTGAAACATTCACAATTTGCTTAATTATTTCTTAATACGGAAACAATATTTTAGAGCCAACGCCTTTATAATGCTAAAACAACCCATAAGTTAATATTTTGGACCACCTGTCGACCTGCAAACAAGTTTTCCTAACTAAACCATATCGAGGCAGAACCAGAACGCAAACGTCCAGCTATTCGGTGGAGGACATAGGTCTGGGTAGAACCACCGCCGTACCGCAGGTCAGCTGGAATACCTTCCCACATTAAGTCCCCACGAGATGAGAGACTAAGAAAAGTATCCTTACGCCACGTGCGCTTCGCACGCAGAGTACTTAATAAAGTGTTTGTGATCTATGTTCAGTGGATTACAACAGATCAAAACATAGATTGCTGATTGATGAGGAATGGAAACAAAAACAAAATACCAAAAGAAACACGCCGTAAAAAGTTTTGGATATCCGTGGTCAAATATGTAAAGCAATGGACTCGGGATCAGAGCGTCCTGGGCTCAAACCGGTCAACTGACATGTGTCCTTGGGCAAGTCTGTGTACTGCGCATGACTCCGGGTAGTTAAAATCGGATTAATAATTCTACCCCGGAAGTTGGCCATATTGATAATGTTTCTTTATTGTGCTTTCATTGAAAAAAAGATCCCAGTAAAGATTTTGTAGAATATGTTTTTTTCTTTTCTCTATTTGTAGGTTTGGTATACTTCTTGGAGACCGTTATAACACAGATGATGATTACGACAAAGCAATCAAGATTCTAGAATTGTCGCGCATACAAGGCTACCAGATAGGGAAATCAAAGGTTAGTTTTGGTCTTATAAACTTTATAATTGCTTTTTGGAAACCCTGAGTTTAAACGTAGAAGTTATTGTTTTGAGCATATACTTACAACTAACTCCAAATATTTTAATATATTTCTAATTTATCAAGTTACTTTTCTTCAGAGCTCCCACTACCTTGAACGCATATATCGGCATTTTAACTTAACATTGGTTCCCACTACTTTCAATGGATATATCGGCATTTTATCTTAACATTGGTTCCCACTACATTCAATGGATATATCGGCATTTTAACTTAACATTGGTTTCTACTACTTTCAATGGATATATCGGCATTTTATCTTAACATTGGTTCCCACTACTTTCAATGGATATATCGGCATTTTAACTAACCATTGGTTCCTACTACTTTCAATGGATATATCGGCATTTTAACTTAACATTGGTTCCCACTACTTTCAATGGATATATCGGCATTTTAACTTAACATTGGTTTCTACTACTTTCAATGGATATATCGGCATTTTAACTTAACATTGGTTCCCACTACTTTCAATGGATATATCGGCATTTTAACTTAACATTGGTTCCCACTACTTTCAATGGATATATCGGCATTTTAACTTAACATTGGTTCCCACTACTTTCAATGGATATATCGGCATTTTAACTTAACATTGGTTCCCACTACTTTCAATGGATATATCGGCATTTTAACTTAACATTGGTTTCTACTACTTTCAATGGATATATCGGCATTTTATCTTAACATTGGTTCCCACTACTTTCAATGGATATATCGGCATTTTAACTAACCATTGGTTCCTACTACTTTCAATGGATATATCGGCATTTTAACTTAACATTGGTTCCTACTACTTTCAATGGATATATCGGCATTTTATCTTAACATTGGTTCCCACTACTT
This sequence comes from Sinonovacula constricta, assembly GCA_007844125.1. NCBI lineage: Eukaryota > Metazoa > Mollusca > Bivalvia > Cardiida > Solecurtidae > Sinonovacula > Sinonovacula constricta. Next base: position 8,864,014 of record CM017559.1, read on the forward strand.
TCAATGGATATATCGGCATTTTAACTTAACATTGGTTCCTACTACTTTCAATGGATATATCGGCATTTTAACTTAACATTGGTTCCTACTACTTTCAGTGGATATATCGGCATTTTAACTTAACATTGGTTCCCACTACTTTCAATGGATATATCGGCATTTTAACTTAACATTGGTTCCCACTACTTTCAATGGATATATCGGCATTTTAACTTAACATTGGTTCCTACTACTTTCAATGCATATATCGGCAATTCTACGTAACGTTGGCTCCCACTACCTTCAGAGCTTCATTTACTTACTATAATAAAATAAGTATATGTGTGTGTACACTATGACGATAAGGCATTTGTAATCCTTGTTAATGACCAAAGTAACGTGACGTTCTTATCTACTATCTTTTTACCATTTTTCTTTTCATCAGGTGTTCATGAAGAATTGGCAGAAGGATGATTTAGAAGTGCTTCTGCGTGAGAAGGTGGGTTTCTCGAAATGAGTTCATTAGACCTACCACTAAAACACGACTTCGGTTTTACTCTATATTTACTGGCCTAGGCAGATATTTTTCCTATTCGTATGACAGTATATACAAACAAAATACATATATTATCAAAAGACAACTTCTCAACTGCATTTACGTTTTTTCTTCTTTCTTTTAAAATAGAATTGTACTGTTTAACGACACTTTTGTTGTGAGAAACGTTCCTTGCTAATTTGTTGCCCTTTAAGTTCATAACATGTTGAGTAAAATCTTAGCTTTAGTATTTCGGATTTCCTTTAAATTATGGATTAAGTATTCGTTATTTTTTTATCAAATCGTATACAAACTGACCCTCGAACTTCAGTTGGAAGAGCTGGAACGTCTTGAGCGACAACGTGAATTAGAGCGAATAGAAATGGAGCGTCAGAGAGAATTGACCCGGCAGAAAGAGATTGAAAGACAGAAGCAACTAGAGAGAGAAATGGAGCTAGAGCGAGTGGAGAAAGAACGTCAACAACGTTTATACGCTCAACAACAAAGTGACCTTGATCGACTGAACAGGACCCGTAACTCTAACGACTCCCTCATTTCGGATTTTTCTGATAGCACAGAGTACGGACGCGACAATCGCAACAGCTCGCCAAAACAATCAAGCGACAGTGGATTAGGTATGTACTATATTTCTGAAATATGAGACCACCTGTTAAACTGCGTAAATCGGATTATAATCAGCTATAATATAAACCCGATAGTTTTCCTTGTGATATTAACTTGAAAACTCTTTTGAGTACACAGTGTTTTTTAACCTGATAAGGGAGTTAAAATCTAATCAAAAGTATCACTGGTTCATACTCACATTGCTTAGAACCACCTTAGAACTGAAAGGTCGCTTGAATTTTCTCCTGGCGGCCGATGCAGGTTTCTAACTTATCACATTGATGTACTTAAGAGCTGAAGTCTGTAGCTGCAACACACTTTACAAGATTGCTGATCTGAACAGTATAGTACCACAATGCACATTTGGAGCAGTAAATAACTTTGTCGTATGAGGTTCACAAAAACGATTGTCCTAAGGCAGACCAGTATTTTAATTAAAAAATCATCATAAACTTTATTTTTTTGTAAGAGAAAGTTCCTCTCAAACTGTATATTACAGCCTTCTGTTTTGCTTGACAAAATGATTTACTGTCCATTTATTTCCCTGCACTATTAAAGTTAATGCGTCGAACTACTTTCTCCTGCGGAGGAATTTCTAGGCAAATCAGTTCGTTGATATTTAATCGCTTCGCATAAAACATCGCGTCAACTAATCGTTGTTTGTTTGGCTGCAATTCCTGGGAATTTAGCGTATGTTTTTGTCGCCAGCAGAATTATTTATCGTACCGCACCATTGCTGTATTCGAACGTAAAGCAAAGACACCAGCGGCTGTAGCGGTATTAAGTTTCCTGTCACGTGCTGCTTAATTACTGTCAATTATGTTCAATAAATATCAAGGTCGCACGAGCAATGTTTCTCGCGACCTATGGCTTCCTTTTGCAGATGCTGAGTTTTGTAGACGCGACAAAAACTTTCGACAAATGTCATTATTCTTATTATGTTTCATCGTAATATTTATTATTATCTAATATCATAAATTAAACACACCTTTTTATATAAAACATATTAAAACGAATCCTTTATAATGTATTTAATGACATCTCTATACTTTATATGCGTGTGGTACTAAACTCGTTGTGAAAAAACAGACACGAACTTGAAATGCCAAACGCATATATTGCATAAATATATATTATAATACACACTTTCTAAAAAGACGAAAGTTGATTTTGTTAAGTATCATATGCTTCAAATCTAAAATTATTTGTATTGTAAAATAAAGAATACCCACAGGTAGACGCATATATAAGAGTGACAATATTAACAACAAACAACAATTTCTACATTTTTTCTTATGCTTATTCTATGGAGATACGAAAAGAAGTATGTTCGATTTGCTTCTTTTCGGCTTAATACGTTTAATTAAGTAAATTTGCTGACAGATCAGGTGGAGATTTAAGGATACTACAAAGCACTTGTTTTGTCCAAATGTACACATACATAATTCTAGATCTGGTACGCCATTTAATGTCACAAAACCGCAACAAAAAACGTGTTTGTTGTATTGCGTGTATGTCTATTTATGAATACGTGTTCAGTTGTGTGTTCGCTTTGTCTTTGTGTGAATGTGTAAGTAGGCACCCTCATTTTTATAGTACTTGTTCGTATTATTTGCAACACCATGTTCTTGTAGGCATCTATAAGAGACAGTTATCTGGATATTGCGTAAGACCTATGTCCATCTATTGGCCGTTACTTAACATGCGCAGGTGATGATTATACCGATATAAATAGATGTCTCTTGTCTGTTTGATCTCACGTTTAACCTGTGACCCACACCCTAATAAAAACTCCACTGCCGCACGCACACGATGCGCAAGATTCTTTCCCCATCAATCAGTAATTGACAGCACTATGTCAACATCGATGGACACATAAATATTCATGCAGAAGTATAGCATAATCTTTGCGTAACGTAGAAAGGCAAGGAAAGACAAGGACAATCAACAAGATATAATGATGATCAATAAATGTCAACCGTCCTCTCAATTGTGTCTTTAATCGACCTAAATATGACTATCATTTGGGGCAATCGTACAGTATGAGTCGAGCCATTGTGTCTGTCAGCGATCGTCCGTCAAGAAAAAAAAACTAAATTGTCGTGAACTGAGTTTTTAAATTCTGAAACCGCCACACGGACTTAAGATGAATATTTTAAATTTGAGAACTGGATATTTGTGTATAATAATTACCTAATATAGAATGTGTATGGTCCTTAGGAAGATAAATTACAACAGCCAAAACTGTGCTTTGTGGATTTAAGTGGCGTGTATGCAGTTGGTGTTTATAACAGGTCGGATTTTTTTTTCATTTAAAATGAAAAGGGAACTTAAGCATCCGGCTGAGTGAAATCGCGTGAATATTCTGCAGTAAACTTTTGAACCGCGGAACGGTTTTCTTACAATAAACAGGTCATGACATCATGACACATGATAGTGAATGAAACGTAAAAAAAGAGATCCAGGAACATACAGTTCCTGAACAAAAGTAGGTTTCAGAATTGTTTACTCCCAAATCCCCTTTCCTAAACAATGACCTCTACTGTCCCAGGCTATACAGACACTGCTGAACTGTTCAAAGAAAAGCTATCGCAGCTCAACGACCAGGACGACGGCCATCTTGAAGCAATAGGACGGTCGGGGAAGCGACCAGCTCCACAGCCCCCTCCTAGCTACCAGAGCAGCCTGTCACCCAAACGGCAATTGTCTGAAGATGGCAAAAGTACAACCACTGGTTCGTATGAGTCCGCCGGTACCGGAGAAGGGGAGTGGTAAGTAGCAATAATAAATACGTTAAACATGCTATGTTTAAATACATATTATATAATATGTAGATACAACTTTAGATGAAAATTCGCAGTTGCAAAATTGTTCATTCGTACGAATAAGCATGTTTCAGAAAGAAGTCACATACATTTTTGTAAATATAACGAAATAGAATAAGAATACGAATAAGCAGGTGTCAAGCTGGACAAATACAAATACCAGGCTGTAGAATTTCTCAGGTAGCGCGGGGGATCGTGCATGAGTAAATAGATAGGATAAATAACGATATAGAATAACATATTTACAAATATAAGTACAATATCAAAGAAAACCATGGCTATCATCGGAGGAACATCGGAGTATGAAAATGATAAGCAGCGAAATAAGTTTCCAAGAAACCTCCATCGAATTTTATGTTAAATAAATGCGGTAAGAAGTAGACTTTCTGCTATAACTGAATAGAGCAAACTGACATGATAACCGTGTTGTAATGACCTGCAGCCCACGGAGAAAAGGTGTGGTAAGATACGATAAATTAACTGTAAAAATAACGTCTGCAAGGAATAAAGAAACAGCTAGTTAAAGGTCGATTTTTTAAATATACAATACATTTTGTTATATTGTACATAGCGTTGCTATCTTTGTCATGTTCAATTAATCAAGTTTCTTCGCCATTTTACAGGAATAAGCTGGTTCAGAAATAGAAAATATATATTTTCCCGTTTAAAAACACACATTCAGAGATATCAGTTTAATTGCCAGAAAGAATCTTATAATATGTATCCATTGATCAAGGTTTGTTTATTCAGTTTTATTTTTTGTGTAAATTTTAAGCGGCCTCCCATCCTTCGACATCTATCCCTTGTGCCGAATTAGTTCACTGCAATCCTTTTTGTTGCCTTAATTATTTAGTTATGGTTTATTTTTCATGTTTTCTTACTCAATTTTCCAGGCGACCGTACGACCTTTTCCAAGTATCAGAGCGTGAATTCGAGGAAAACGATGCAATCTTCAAGGAGATCCTAAAGCTTATCCGTCTCGTCATGTACCTGGTCATGTTCTGCTGTATCCTTGGAGGGGCCGTTACAAACAGACTTTCTCTCATGCTTCTAATCACAGGAATAAACAAGGTACGAGATATATGTTACGAGGTTGATAAAGGTGGGGTTTAAAGGGGGAGGTGCCGTCATCGTCTCCCTTCCCATGCTTCTCATTACAAGCATGCAGATGGTATGATGACACAACATAATCTATATTTCCTTATTATAAGTATTCACAAAGCACGAGATATATTTAGGGTTACTGGCGGATGGATTGTGGATTGAGGGGCCGTCGTCAGTAGGCTGTCCCTCGTAGTATAAATATGGTACATAAAGTAAAAGTAATTCGTTGAAGCTGTCATTTTTCTGTTAATAGTATTGCTATTGTAAATATTTAGACCGGCAATTATGATTTGCCAGTCGTCTTTGTTTGACTGATTCCAGTAGAGGTGGCGGGGTGGGGGGGGGGGGGGGAGTGGGAATCTGAGAAGCTGGTTCAGAAGACATTACCACTTTTGTAAGTATGCAATCCATTATTTTTAAGGGCTACATGGTTAGTACTATTTTCTGATGGAATAAATAAATCGATGTCACATCTTATACCAATTCTCTATAATGATGAACAATTTTATATCCCGAGCTATTTGTCATAATTACGTATGAACTTAGCTCTACATGAAAACTAGAAGATCCGGAAGCGACACCGTCTGAAAATTAGGATAAACGAAATAATCCATGGCGATTTTTTATTATCACGTTATTGTATTGCCTTACCATAAATCCATGTTTGGTAATCGGCGCCATTAAGGAAAGAGACTTAACCAGATTTTTTTGTACTTTACCAGGGTTTTTTGTTACATTTGCCCATCCTCGGTGTGTGCCATTACCAAGAATTCTTCAAGTGGGACTTTATTTTACCACAGGGTGCACTTTCATTCTCTTCCTATGTTCTTCAATCTTTTGGCGTGAGGCAATAATTCAAGACATCATAACAAATCGCTCCGGTCAAACTTTGTCTCAAACATTTCCTTTAACGTGGGCCGTCGTATTCTAGAACGTAAAATACATCAGACATATGATATTTGTTTTCATGTCTAAGTCACACCCGTTTTATTGCTCTGTTTTCGGACTGAGTAGGAATTTCAATAAGAAATTTAATGATTCTTATATTTCGAAGAAATTAATATTAGTTTTAAAGCTGAATAAAACACCATGGCTTTATAATGTAATCATTCGTCTTAGATGCTTTTAGAAGAAATAAACAAAGATGGTGGTAGAGGTTGCTTTATATATATATATATATATATATATATATATATATATATATATATATATATATATATATATATATATATATATATATATATATATATATATATATGTATATATATAATAAATAATATATATTTATATATAAATTTGTCATAATATACGCGTTTGTCAACTAAGCTAAGCTAAGTAGGATATTATTGGAATAATATATCCACGTCTGGCAACAGATGCTGTTTGTTGTTGTTTCTTAAAACCTTTGTGGACTATGTGACAGACTCAAACACCTTTTTGACAAAGTTGTTTAACATGTATGTTATGCCAGGTTCATTTGCTGAGAACTGTTGTAAAGTTAAGAAGTCGCTATATGGCATCCATTGCAAAACTTAGCTTAAATAGTTTTTATTTAACTTAAAATATATTTTGGATCTTTGAAATCATTATTTATTTTCGTCTAGCACCCCAAGTAGCCCTTATTCCTTCTTTCGACCTTTGATTTTTCCGCAGAATTTTCTGCGCCTTGGTGCGTGAAACGTCTTCCGCTCTACTAACACGAAATGGCGCCATAAATGTCAGCTGAACGACCGCTCAACAAATACTTTGCCAGTTCGTGAATGATTATATAGAGCAATGAATCACTATGCGTTGATTCAGTAACAGAATAATCATAAAGATGCATTTCTTATGTGTACGATTCAGTTTTTATTACAGGTTGTTTTTTGAATCATTGGTTTTAGTCTAGAAGTTATCGAACATCGATTTTTATCATAACCTTTA
>CM017559.1:8877917-8922917 GCA_007844125.1 Sinonovacula constricta
ATAGAGAGATATAGAGAGAGAGAGAGAGAGATAGATAGAGAGAGAGAGAGAGATAGATATAAGATATAGAAGAGAGATATAGAGTATAGATAAGATATATATAGAGATATAGATAGATATATATATAATATATATAGATATATTATATATATAATAATAATAAAATATTATATATAAATTTGTCATAATATACGCGTTTGTCAACTAAGCTAATGTAAGTACGATATTATTTGAATAATATATCCAAGTCTGGCAACAGATGCTGTTTGTTGTTGTTTCTTAAAACCTTTGTGGACTATGTGACAGACTCAAACACCTTTTTGACAAAGTTGTTTAACATGTATGTTATGCCAGGTTCATTTGCTGAGAACTGTTGTAAAGTTAAGAAGTCGCTATATGGCATCCATTGCAAAACTTAGCTTAAATATTTTTTTTTTAATTTAAAATATATTTTGGATCTTTCAAATCATTATTCATTTTCGTCTAGCACCCCAAGTAGCCCTTATTCCTTCTTTCGACCTTTGATTTTTCCGCAGATTTTTCTGCGCCTTGGTGCGTGAAACGTCTTCCGCTCTACTAACACGAAATGGCGCCATAAATGTCAGCTGAACGATCGCTCAACAAATACTTTGCCAGTTCGCGAATGATTATATAGAGCAATGAATCACTATGCGTTGATTCAGTAACAGAATAATCATAAAGATGCATTTCTTATGTGTACGATTCAGTTTTTATTACAGGTTGTTTTTAAATCATTGGTTTTAGTCTAGAAGTTATCGAACATCGATTTTTATCATAACCTTTAGAGTGAAAAAATCATCATTTTAGACCCCTCAAACCATTGTTGCATATTCAATTTTTTTCTAATTCCAACATTGAGCAACGAACGGACAATATTCAACATATTTTGTGTCTACATAAACACACATACATAGAATAAAATGATTACATATTCTTTGTAAAAATTATTTATGATGACAAGCATATTATACATTGAAGGTGAAGTATTTTAGCCATCTCGAATATTTTAACATTTCACACTTATCTGATTCGGGGGATTTGTGTTTACGTAGTGTAAAAATGTTTCGTGTATAACTAAAATATAATTATATTTTGTTTTTACAAAGAAACAAATACGAAAAGCATGGTACGTGTCTGAAGTACACATACGCATCACCGTCTTTGTGTAGAACCTTCAATGTCAGCAAAGTTTGACAATTATACGTGTCCATAATCCCTGGAATGCTTTCACATAGACAGGTGTTGGCACATTGAACTATGTAGTACTTTCACCACCTGTTTTTTGGTTAAAGAAACTCACAATCAAGCGTCTATCGGTCGTGGGATTTTTCCATGTCCATTACAATGATCAGGTCTCGTGGCGTTTTGTCCATTTCAGGAAGAGAAGCGCGGCGAGTACGTGACTACGTTACTGTTCTGTATTTGCGGACCATTAGCCTGGAACTGGTTTATGGCACTCATGAAAACATTGTTCGGCGGGAAAGAATGGCCCTCAATCCGAACATGTTTTATGGTAAATGTCCAGCCTTTTTATTCCTTCCTTTAAAAAAATCTGTTTCTTAATTTTCCTATTTTGGTGTAAGACAGAGTGTCTGTTTAAAGCACGCGAACAATAAAATTCTTCTGAAGACGATTTTACCGTGTAACAGATATTCATTAGACACATGTTAGGTATTTACAATTTCGTATACACATGACACCATATGTAATGCTGCAGATAGCAACATGTAGGAGTCCATTGAATAACTGCTTATTACAACTGCATGCCATGTATAACGTTCTACATTTCGCTGTAATCATGTGACAATAATTACTTTTGCAGCTATTTTTCATCGAATGCCTACAGACGCTTGGAGTATGCCTTGTCATATTCCGAGTCCTGCCCTCTACTGATATGTTTCGTGGCATCATTGTGACATTCGCAATCTGCCAGGTACCAAGTCTCCTGAAAGTGATTGTCCATGAGAAGCGCCCCAACCAGAGCGTCGGAGAAATTGCTGCCACCGTCGTGGCAATAATTGCCTTCATCGTCCAGATCGTCGCCATCCCCTTCTTCAGCGTCGGTAAGTTTATGATGGAAGGCAACCATTCCCTTCTGGAAGGCGTTAATCACTCGAACTATCACCACACGTCGGTTGTTCTGGGGGACGCTATCAGCTGGGAGCTTCCGACCGGACTACTTCCTTCTGTCGCTGGGCTATTGGGAGAATTTCGTTTCCGGCGATTGGACAATTTGCGGAAAGATTCACATTCCCTTTAAACATTGTCGGAAGATACTGCAAGACTCCCGGGACACAGCGTGTATTATTGTATACCCTTGGAAAATTGGATTAACCGTCCTACTTTCAAGACTTCTGACCAATAACCCGACATTCAGTTTTGCTACGATTGACCACACCGACGGACACAATGACCACAACACCACATTGAGCCCGGTGGATGAGCACTTCCACTCGTACAGCTTGATGTACCTTCAGATTGGTTCCGGGATCATTATCAGCTATCTGTCTGGTCTTGTGTGCAAGCTTCATATGCAGAGAATGGCGTTTGCGTTGCCTATCATGATGGCGCCCCTGGTCTCCCTTGCCATGGTGTACCTACAGTGTGAGTTCGAGTTCATTCCGGCCCACTGGCACATGGGTGGGTGGTTTTGCCCCGGAGCCACGTGGGAAGAGCTGCTTATCCCGTTGATTTGTGCTCTGGTACTATGGCTGTCGTACGCCATCACAACGTCCCATATCTGGTTCCCGCAAAGCGAACGGATGGCAAAACTTGAAAAGTAAGTCAGCCAATTTTGTATATATTATCACAATGTAGAATTAATGTCAACTTTAAAATGTGTCTTATTGCAAACTTAATTTATTTAATATCCACATGACGTTGATTTTTTCAATGTATAAATTAGAGTAAAACTAGCGATGAATCTGTTACCTTTGTGCGAATGATCACAACTGTTAACGGAATCATAGACCGATCTAGCGTGGTGCTATGTACCTGCATTAAAATGCCTTTGCATAAGCAAAAATGTGAAGTAATTGTGCTTGCTAATTACAGTTGCTGAATCTGCATTAAAGTAATTAATACACATTTTTTTCTCAGACTGTTCATTACGCCGCATTTCGACGGAGTGTTTCCGGACTTCAACCTGACGTTACGTCGTCGACGTAACGACAAAGAAATCAAGTTGACAGGTTTTGACACGTTCCGTTACGTTGGTGACGACACGTATGATGACAACGTCTACATCCCACCCAAACCTAACGTTATTCCGCAGATCTACGCATGCGCAACAATGTGGCACGAGACCCGGCAGGAAATGACACAATTGCTAAAATCTCTCTTTCGGTATTATTTTTATTTATTCGCTGTAAATTTGTTTTAGACTTTTGTTTTATTTATTTTGTATAGTATATTTTAAATCACACATTAAGATGATTCATCTATTTAATACAGGTTAAGAAATTAATAAGTATCAATTGAATGGAAAATTGCATACGCAGTTTAAAAAGTACAAAAACCATATGTATTGAATGTAGCTAGGCACAAAAACATTAAGGGAAAAAGTCATATATTTAAAAAATAAAATTAGCATAAAGTAATCTCATACGACCATTTCAAAAGCTATTGCTGCTGAAACTAACACTTTTTAGCCATAAAGCATCAAGTTCTATGGTCGATGTGAAACTTTGATTGATCTGAAAATCGTCATCCCCAGGAAGTCACAACGGTTTACTCGTTATTCTCATGTGTCTATATGTCTCACGTCATCCTATTTGGCGTAATGGAATTAACTTTTTATTGCAAGGCAGTAAGGAATCGAATAACGTTTCATATACGTCAGAACTGTTGTTTTCTGTCCTCATTGAAACCTTGTACTTTAATAGATTGGGATTCTGAATGATGTGTCGTTTGTGTCAGCAAAATCTGAATGTCAGCAAAATCTGAATGCGAGAGCATTTACAGGAAAAATCGTACAACTCGCCTTCGTTAGAGACAAGACGTTAGCTGTAACAATAGCAAACAATTGTCCTTGAGCATTTTGCATTTATAACTATGTGTACGGCATTGATTTTAGGTCCGACAATTTTTATCATAACTTAAGAGATTAGACAGCGTAAACATGAAATACCCAATCTAACTTTTAATCTAATCTATCGTAAAACGAAAACTTGATTTTCTCTAAATGTAAACTTTATATCAGTTGAAAATCCTTACTATTCAATGATATACTTTTGCGATCGGATTATTGTTATTTAACTTTATTTGCTTATAAAAACATGACAGTGTGGTTACCTTATATCAGTAGAAGGCAGGATTCCTGACCAACGAGTCCAAACTTCTTGTGGCTGGTTCTTAAAATGGCTAACAATGGCCCGTATTCACCAACTATTCTTAAGTAAGAATTACTCAATTCATGGATTTAAATCCATAATATCTTTATTATGTATAAAGCTTCATAATTATCTGTTATTTTTCCATCGTAGGAGCCCACGGCCACTAAATACGTTTCACTCCATCATACACCGTGGGATAATTTTTATTTGTCTTTTCACCGTTTTAGCCGAAAGCCAAAAGCAGTTAAATCATTGGCTGCAGGACAAAATTGTTCTGCACCTATTATCCAATCGGATGGCTCGTAATATGTAGCTTTCGGCTTTCCTTCCAAAATGGCGTCATTAAAGCAAAACGAATTCTAGTTGGCTTGTGGGCGCAGCCATTTTGTTTCCAGACACTTAGCTCTACACCTGCGAGTAGCTGAAATGTAAGAGTTGTTTTGACTGGCTGATATCTATTCACATTTAACTCTCAACGGCGATATCGGAGATAAAAATCCCGCGTTGACTGCGACGACGTAATTTTGCATGACACTTTTATATTGCTACTTTAAGCTTAAAATAACATTGAAACTTCATAAATAAGCTTAGTTTTATTGGCATGAAAATTGTGACTTGGGTTTAAGCCATGACTAAGACTATAATTGGTTGGTGAATACGGGCCTAGATTTTCAGAAATAGGAAACCCCCACTGAAATAATTTTGGTGGTGTTGCAAGGAGCTGCAACACAAACACAAACACAAGACACCAACAAGCAACTGTTTGCTAAACCTTTCAAGTTAACCGTTCGTTGTTTATATTCCTTTTCGATGTTGTTGCTTAGTGACTCAAAGTGTCGGTCACCATCTTTTAAACTATGACATAGCCGGATATAAAACAAAAGAAGTTAAAAAAACAATTCTGTGTTCTTTGCTTCGTGTTTTTTTCTTTCCTTATTAAACAACTTTCTAAATTTAATCAACAAATTGGTGTTAAGTACAATTATGGAAAGACCATTTACATTAGTTATGGGTAACGTAAAACATGGTGACTGGCCGCAGTTTTATTTCTTTCATAATATTTTCCTGAAAGAAAGGAAGACAATAAATATAAAAACGTATGGTTAGTCTTTAGATGCATTTATAGAATTTAAGATCCAAATTATTTGTTAATTGACTCGTGTATCAATTTCAGTCTTGACTATGTCCACTGTGCAAGCCGTCTTGCCCAGGAGAAGTTTCGAATTAAAGATCCTGATTTCTATGACCTGGAAAGTAAGTTTTTCTTTTTCTCTATACAGAACTTAACATATTAGATACGTTTAACTGTAGACCTATGTACAATTTAAAGATATTAATTGAAAGCATGATATGTAATAATCAATTGCAACGTTATAGTTCGGTTCTGTCGGCAATTTTATAATTAACGTATTGACCCTCTCTTTATACTGACGCTGTATTGTTGCTCTATTTTTGTACTGTCCCCGATTTGTATTATCACCCGGTTTCACAAAATATTGTCTCTGTAAACTTTATTTAAGTAGGGCCGAAAATGGTAATTAGTTTACAATATGAAATAGTTAATGAATAAACCATTATATAATCTTATATGCCTTGTTTGTAAACATTTTCATATCACAGGCTTTACTTTATTGAGTTTGTTTGTCGAGTCGTATATAGCTTAATTCTATTTTTGTCTGCTTCTCTAGTTCACATAATTTTCGACGACGCGTTCGAATTGAATGACGATGTGGACAAGTTCGTTCCAAACCATTTCGTGAAGCAACTAATGGAATGCATGGAGGATGCGGCAAGGTACGGAGTTAATAATCATATCAGAGCCACTCCTTAAGGAAATAAGTCAGTTGAAGCTGTGTATGTAACATTTTACCATGACACATTTGGTACAAAATGTAAGGACATTTTAATAGATACGATGGTTTGCGTATTGGAGTTATTGCTAAAAGCGTTGTTTTACTAATCAGCTAATACATTAGTATTTGTTCTATTTTCGTTATTAATAAGTAAAATTATGTTTCCGCTCATTAAAGAAACGACCCATCATTACGCCAGTTTACTGTTACTACCAACTGCAGTAAACATTTCTCCTTATTGTAAGCATTGCTTTGTCTATTGCAAGGCAGTTTTCACACTAGCTATCAGTTTAGTTTTTAACATCAAAATCTTATAGTTTCTTCGCGTTGTAGTGGCGGTTTATTAAATAACTGTAAAACTGAACAATTATTAACATTTATGCAGAAAAATAGAGAAATATTAGCAATTTCGCATACAACATCTTCAGAACTGCAGTGTAATCAGACGAAAGCCTCTCCTCTATAACCTTATAATCGCATCAGCTTATTTCGCTTAAATTATCAAACCAACACGACAAAATTTTTCCTACTTGTTATATAAATGGATTCCTGTATTACAGGTCGGTAGTGAAGGGACCCATTTTGATCTCCCCTCCCACCAAGTTCACGACCCCGTACGGTGGTCAGCTGATCTGGACCATGCCAGGACACACCAAGATGGTGGTGCACGTGAAAGACAAGAACAAGATCAGACACAGGAAGAGATGGTCACAGGTGAGGCAACTTCTAAATAAGACCTGGAAGTGTTGTCGATCTTTGATCTTCCAACTCCACTATCGTCGCTGTTTTGATTGTTGTGATTGTTAATTGGATGGTAATGATTAGCTTCGGGAAAGGAAGGGTAATATGTCGTCAACGTATAGATATGTTATCGACGTTTTGGGACTGTTATTGTGTGCGTTTGCTCTATGTTCGTCTGCTGTTCTTATTGAGAACTCTTAATATATGTCAGCCCCTAATTTCGGGTACTGTTGTAATAGAAAGGAAATGTGTCGCTAAGAAAATCGGCTTCATTGCGTCTCTTGTTGTTTTCTACTGTTATTTGTATCAGTACAGAAATCAGAACATATTATTATACTTCTTTACATTTTTCAACTGACTCACTTTATTTTCGGGATTCGCTGGTTAAATTCTGTAATTCAAACAGACCACCCTCATCAATAATAAATATCTTGCAAAAGTAGCGTTTATTATTTTGAAACTAGTATCAAATTCCTTGTTGCATATTTCATTAGTTGATAGTTTGTCATATCGACTTAAACTCATATAATAAAACATCTCATGCATACATGAATTATCTATTGGAAAATCGTTTGGGAAACAATTTGTTTTGTTTTATTCGCCTATCGTAAATTTGCAGCCGCTATACATTATTTCTAAATTAATGTCTTTGTGCGTTCAGTGTTATTCACATTTACCTAGACTAATCATCTTAATATTTCTTTTTGTATCACAAACCATTCATGATTTGTTTCCAGTGTATGTACATGTACTACCTACTTGGGTACAAATTGTTTGGATCACGTGATACTGACAAAGCATTCACAGACGACTCGGAAATCGAGAGCCGGATGTCAAAGGCACGCAACCGGAAGAAGGGCAAGTCTAAAAAGGATAATCTTTCTCGACCAATCAAATCGCTCTTCAATCGCATGGACACTGAACAGTACGAAAAGGTAAACACGATTCCAAAAAACACATATACCTTGTGAATGAAAGTTACACGATATTCAATTTAAACATATATATTTTACCGTTTTGGCAACTTGATAAACATTAAAACATAATTCAATTAACACATTTTTTTTTATTTAAAATACCAAGCCATCACATGTTATTTCTTACGTGTAATATTACTTTTTAAGTTCTTGTCAATCAAACGATAAACTGAAGTAACACTTGTTACCAACGTTTTTACTTCCACAGAAATACATTTCAGGCATTTATTAACTTTATGCCCATCCTCTAAAATAATAACTCAAGCATACGTAACCTATTGATAGGCTGAGAACACATTCATCTTGACGTTGGACGGTGACGTGGACTTCCGACCCGAGTCTGTAAAGCTGCTCATTGACCGCATGAAGAAGAACCGGAAGGTCGGTGCGGTCTGTGGCAGGATTCATCCCATTGGATCAGGTACGATATGTGAAGCATTAATTTATGGGCCTGATTGTAATACCTCTATTAAAATGTATTTAAGCGCATCTGAATTCAAAGGTGTCTTCATATTGTTTAAACGGTAAATGGAAGTTAGGTCAAAACAGACACAGCTCCATTTCGTGTCACATTACAACTCTTCCTCACATATAACATATGGAATTTTATTTTATTTAAGTATTTCACGTAAAATATTATCATTGCCTCCTTACATTCGATCTATAATCACTAAATTTTAGTTCAAGATAAATCTATAAAAGCGACATCAAACTAATAACGTTATTTCGATGTTTTCACTTATAGTCTGGTTACTGTTTCAGGTCCTATGGTTTGGTACCAGCAGTTTGAGTACGCTGTCGGCCATTGGCTGCAGAAGGCCGCCGAGCATGTGTTTGGTTGTGTCCTTTGCTGTCCCGGATGTTTCTCCCTGTTCCGAGGTTCCGCTCTCATGGACGACAATGTGATAAAGATGTACACTACCCCACCAACAGAGGCTCGACATTACATTCAGTTTGAGCAAGGTATGGTAATTTATATGTATGTGTAGTGTATCGTTTGAAAGTCTCGAGTTACAGGGGGCCCGCATTCAAACACTTGCCGCATTTAAATACATTTAACAAAATGTAGTTTTTATATTCCACTGCATAAGTAACATATCAACTTTAAAAGCAGCACCTACGTTTAGGAATTACTGGAAGAGTATGACCACATATAATTTTGGTCCATAGTTTTCGTCTCAAATGGGATAGGACTCGAACCTTTACAATAAGGGGCATCGGGTACGACGTCGGCGACTCAAAAGATAGAGATGTCTTGCTAGATTGGGCAATAAATAAAGAAAAATGTTTCACGACGAAACTTATGAGATATCTGAGCGATTAAGTAGTTACTAGGTAAGCTTCTTAAGGACAGCGGTATGACCGTTAATTGGAAATCTAAATCCGACCGAGATTTAATGTTTCACTACAATCGAATCATTAACAGAGTTGCTCGAACCTCTTTATGGAACACTTTCACGGCAGAATAGTCTCAAATAATGCGTGCACGCTTTGTAGACATCGTTTTATGTGCATTAAGTGTGGTATTAGTGATGCTAGGACAATGAAAGACGCCATTAAAAGCCGTATTGGAAATTACAAAGCAAAACGGACCATGACTTATGTCTTACTGACTTTCTGCCTATTCTGTGAAGACTGTTCTGATCATTGAAATCGTATTGATTGTGTTATGCCATTGACAATCTGGTAAACTCGAAATATGTCAGTTAGGCTTTAATGCAATAAGCCAATTTTATATTGATAAAGACTTTCCATTCTCTTAACATGGACACTGATTTATTGTTAGAATTGTACAAAGCCAAGAAGCAGCTATTCAGCGAAGTAATTATGCGAAAAGTTACGGGAAACGCCATGAGCGGACTGTCTTATCTGACATCAGATTTGATTTGCTATGTTAATGCGACTCTATGAAGTCGACATGCGGCCTATCTGACTAGTTTTGTCGCTGACTATATTAGTTCTATTGCAGACAAATTGACAAAATGATATCAGGCTCACGACAAATAATTCCCAGTAATTTCCCTGTTGTGATACAGGGGCCATACTATAATTGGCAAATCAATCTTAAGCCGATACTAAACGAAGTGTTCCGTGTCGTCTTGTCAAAATGCCATGTGGCATGGGATTTAAGTCGATTCTTGAAAATATCAGTTCAGCTGTCAACTTTAGTTACTAATAACAGTGTAATTTCGCATACACGGTTTTCGTTTACATCCGTTTTATTGACACATCATGTGCGTCTGTTATTTGTGTTTACCAAATTCCTCGTTGTGGCTTATTGACATTGAGAGGTCGCATCTTCGCTACAACTGTCCATTATATTTGTTTCATTTTTGAAATACATGTCAGCGACAAATAATGTTTATTATATCGACGCCAAGCTATTAAGATTGAGAAATACCCCCAAACAATAGTTTAAAAAGAACCACCGGCACACTGCAATGTAATTCCTTCGGCCCTAGCAGGGCTGGAACCCAGGCGGTGAATGTTTAAACAGAGTTGACTCTACCACTCATCCATGGGAACCCCTTTTGGTATTTGTTTTTTATGAAGTGACACATTACTAGTTCAGACCTACATAAGATAATTTAATCGTATCTTTTATGACCTTTTTATATGTTTTATGCCTGTTCAAATTACAAAGTCACAACAGAAATATTATAAAAATACTTAACATGGTTTTGACGTAAGAAAACAATAATAAATAAAAAGAAATATCATTGATACACTATTTCAATGTATAAGAGGTCATTAAAAATTCATTAATGAATGCATAAATTTTGTTAAGACCATTCAATACCTTAATAATATCTTTTGCAGGAGAAGATCGATGGCTGTGTACATTGCTTCTTCAACAAGGTCACCGAATCGACTACTGCGCCGGCGCGGATGCTCTGACCTTTGCCCCAGAAACTTTCAACGAATTCTTCAACCAGCGCCGTCGCTGGGCCCCGTCAACTCTGGCTAACATGATGGACCTGCTGTCTAGTTGGCATGACACCGTTCGCATCAACGACAACATCAGCAGACCCTATGTTCTTTATCAGTTCATTCTGATGGCCTCAACAATCCTTGCTCCTTCAACCATTATCTTAATGATTACCGGTTCTTACCACTCGGTCCTTGGCATCGGCGTTTGGGAATCCTACCTGCTGTCGATTTTCCCAGTCGGAGTGTACATTGTCATATGCATGACAATGAAGAATGACCACCAGATAGCTGCAGCTGCCGCACTCAGCGCCGTGTTCACTGTTGTGATGATGATAGCAACAGTAGGTACCATCATAAGTATCGTGACAGAGAATTTCGGCAGTCCTAACGTTGTTTTCTTGACTGGATTAGTAACGATTTTCACAACTGCTGGAGTGCTTCACCCTCAAGAATTCTTCTGCTTGGTTTATGGCCTCCTGTATTTCCTAACGGTACCATCGACGTTTATTCTTCTCACTGTTTACTACTTATGTAACTTAAACAATGTCTCGTGGGGTACTCGAGAAACTCCAAAGAAGTTGACCAAGGAAGAAGAAGAAGAAATGAAAAAGCAACAAGAGGAGAAACTAAAGAAAAAAGAAAGCAAGTCTCTTCTTAACCGATTAGGTTTGCATAAATTGGTTAATGATACGCGAGAGCTGATAAGGACAATGATGGGCATAAAGACTGAGGTCGTTAAGACGGAATCGGTTGCTGTTCAAACTGAAGAATCGACACCGGTGACACCACCAACACTGAGAGACAGGCCGAATGAATTTGCTCGTCAGCAGAGCAAGACGGTTTCTACAGTTGAGGATGTGAGCCCACCTGGATGGGAACCAAATCCTGACCGACCATACTGGACCCACCTCGAATACATGGGCAACGGTAAAGTAGAGAAACTGAATGACGATGAAGCTGACTTCTGGCGTTTCATCATCAAGAAGTATCTGCACCCTATTGACGAAGACAAGGGCCACAAAGAGAAAATTGCCAATGATTTGATTTCGCTCAAGAACAACGTTGTCTTCATCTTCTTTATGATTAATTTTCTGTGGACGATTATAACACTTCAACTGCAGTCAATGGAAGACAAGCTTAAAGACTTCTACATCATCAACAAATACGAGCCCCTTTCTCTGATGTTCTTGTCCGTGTTTGCATTTTGTATTACACTCCAGTTCTTCAGTATGTTTATCCACCGCTGGGGAACCTTCCTTCACTTAATGTCTAGTACCAGAATTGACTGGTTCCAGAATGCATCAACCGAAGAAGACTTTGTCCGGTTCGTTGTCGCAGAAGCTCAGCGATTACAAAGACTTGAACCTGCACCGGACTATGATGAACTGCCCCCTGATTATGATGACGACGATGACGAAGAACAAGGCACGCTACCATCTCTTCAAGAAGAAGACAACTATAACGAACTTCCAGACAGGGGATTTAATGCACCAGTTCCAGTCGCAGGAGCTAGTATTCGCCACGAGAGACTCCGTTCTGGAAGAAGGTCGAAAATGTCACGCAGCACAGCACCTGAAGACGATGTGCCGCTCTTGCAGCAGATTTTTGAAGATCGGCTCGAAAACATTCATAGAAAATGGAAACAAGGGACTCTGGCATTCCGTAGCCAGAAGCGCGGTGGAAGCCGTTTCGATCGTACTGACATAAACAGGTTTTCGTCCAAACATAATGACATGCGACAAAGAATGTTTAAAAGAAGTTTCAAGAAAAATAGTAATGACAGCAATACGGACAATCATCCAGCTACGTTTAATGGTATAGTGGTGGAAACCTTGTAAAATTAGCAAACCTTAAAATTGACTAAGTTACTACCCTCTCTAAGCGTACTTACTCTATAGTGTCAAAATGGAAATTCACTTTGCCTAGAACAATGGTTGTGATAGCAGGTGCAAGAGCCATGTTTACGAATAAAATGCTTGAATGATTATTTGTGAGTATACGCAGTTCATTTTGTCGTTAACGACCTCTAGACTCATTCAAGTCCAATATCGTATGTGTCTGGTTTGAAACCAAAATATGCACTCTTATTTATAAATGTATATACCAACCTATATAAACGTTTATTATATATATATGCAATTGTTATTATTTGGTTGTCATTTTTAGACAAAAAAATGTTTAACCAAAATACAGGCAGGAAAAGAATGTGACGAGAGTTTCTGATTAGGTTAGTAAGATGTCTGTTTCTACTCATTTAGCCAGAAAGCTACACGAATTTCTAAAAGTCCGACACTGTCTGTTTTAATTGGCAGGTGTTTGATCATGTTTGAGATTGTAGATATTTATACTATCTAAGCCAGTTTAAATTGTGTGAATTGTTATATTATTGTGCAGTCGAAGGGTATTTGTGATACATCTGTGTTGTTATCGATTCAAACATCGAATATTTATACATGTTATGCTTTAGCAATACACTTTAGAGACGGATGAAGCACCTAAGTTATCATATTACATAGGCGTGACAATTGGCCATGGCTTATATGTTTGTCAATTGGCAATTTATGCTTTAAAACCGAATGTTAAGCTACGTTAAATTTAATGTGACTATTTGTATCCCCTGTTTTCACACCAACAGGCAATAATACATTATTATTTATCCCACTTATATGTGACTACATCGCCTTTTGTTTCCCAAGTATTTAATGTAATAATAAACTTTAATAATATAACTAACGAGACACAGTTTCTCATTAATTTAAACTATTTAAGGTTCGTGTCTGAAACTGTAATCGTTTAGGCTAATCAGACTATGTAAATAATTGAATTTTAAGTTTTAAGGTACTAAATCCTTTGTATCGTACCCTATTGAAAGTATACATTTGCGAGTTTTCAAAACTTTTTTCTGTGTTTATAATAATGTTTAAAGTGGTGCTAATATTTTTATTGCATTTTTTTTTTACATTTTTGAGACTTTTCAAAATTTTTTTTTTTGTAGGATTAAGTTCATTTACACTTTAAAATTAAATTTATTCATAGTTGATATAAATTTCCATTTGAAAATAAGAACTCTTTAATTTCTAATACATAACCTTTGCTAAACTGTATGTTGCATGACTCATTCGGTTCATGTATACACATTCATAGCTGGTACTATGGTTTTATTATAATTATAAAAAAATGATTTATTTTGCCGTTTTAGCTTTTTCAAAAATGTTGTTTGTATATTTTGTCATATTTATTCTTCTAAATTTGAATAAAATAAAGTGCTATACCAAGGAAAAAAACAAAAGCTTTGTTTTAGTTGTTGCTTAAAATCTATTTTAAGTGACAATTTCGATAAAAAACTTTAATGTAAGCTTTAACATTTATAAGAGTTACCTATAATATGTCTAAGAACAGATAAATGAGCAACAAACGGAACATGCAATTTGATTGTATATTCCGTCATATTTTACAAAAATTCACAAAATTAACAAGTAAACTAACAATCTATCTGAAAAATTGAATTTTATTTTATTTTAAATGCAGCACAAAGGTTCTAGCTCTTCACCACTCTACAATCGAGATAGATGTTAATACTTACTGTTTCTTAATATTGGTCGATTAATCTCGATTTATCGGAATACCTTGGCCAATTTGAAACAAAAACAAAACAATACGTCGAAGAAGTTGCTACTGCAACTGTACTGCATTAATTAAGAGGTAGATTACATCCAGAGGTCTTCCCCTACCAAAACATTAGCTGGATGACGCCAATATGACCATAACTGTGTCGGTGCAATGTAAAAAATACAAATTCATTAACATGTAGAGTTTATAGAAGGCCAGACAGCGGATGTAGGAATGTACAGAAAGACACAGGCCTTTAGGACATCTGCAATAATATGTCAGTTCAATATGAACTTCAAACATAACAAACGTATTAAAGAAATCGCGCTATTTTAAAGAAATAATTCTATTGAATTTAAACCCATTGTCTCTTTAAAAAATATTGACAAATCTGATTTAGTTAATATTCTTACTTATTTAATACACAGTCTGTTCCGCCAGAATATTTGGCAAGCCTATAATTAACTTGCCTGTGGTAAAATGTTCGACATTAGGTTCTTTTTTCTATGTGACATTTGAGAACAAGCCAATGGCTTAAACTAATAATAAAGAATCAGCTTGGAAATGTTTTACAAGTTTTTATCAACTGGTGAAAATCAAATCACTCAGCAGGGGCTTGTATTGATATTTTTATACCAGCAGATATTAAAATGACAGTTACATTGAAATACTAATGTAACTCCACTGCACTGAGAAGTTAATTAGTGCCGAACATATGAGTCTATGCCCTAATACAACCATTATACAAACACTAGATAAGCTTGGGTGAGTCCCATTAGGCCCCAAAGACGCATCGTTGTCAGCTTACAGCCTGTAAAAATATATTTAATAGCATGTATCGTCTTACAATGACAGCCATTACTAGAATCTTTCTATAATAATGACGCACAAGGGTGAACAAAACTGGTATTATAGCGCTAAGTTACAATAATGTACTAAAATGGATGATCTTTTTCTGATTGATATGCAAATCTGTAAAAATCAGGCTTAAAATATCAATTAAACACCAAGACACATAAGTAAAAGAATCTAAATAACGAATAATCACACTACGCCTAACCACACTACGCTAAAATGTCGCATCTTCTATATTTTTAGTACAATGATAGATTAATACAACATCCTCCCTGATTTCGAACCTGTACTTTTTTAAGAAATCTATCCGATCGATCCATATACATAAATGTTTAATTGAAAAAAATGCTTGATTTTTATATTATTGGGTATCATACCGTTGCCTTGCAAATGCACTATATGAGAATTTTTATTATTAGAAAGTATTAGTAAACTTTTCATGCAGGATGAAATACGGAAGTGAAGAAAAAC
Source organism: Sinonovacula constricta (assembly GCA_007844125.1). Taxonomy (NCBI): domain Eukaryota; kingdom Metazoa; phylum Mollusca; class Bivalvia; order Cardiida; family Solecurtidae; genus Sinonovacula; species Sinonovacula constricta. Next base: position 8,893,710 of record CM017559.1, read on the forward strand.
TAAGAAACATGATATGATAGTGTAAGTCATATGTTTCTTCTTCTTTATATGTCCTTAAAACGTCTTTAACTGTTTATATCTAGACACATACTATTTATTTTAAAACGTTTCAATAATGTTTCTGATATTGTGACTACGCTGTAAATTAGTACTGTGAACCTTAAATAATAAACTGTTTCTTGGTAGGGAAACTTATTAAGGCATGATCAAGATGACGCAACAGTTTTTCGTTCAATAATCCCCATCTTCGCCATCGCAAACTTTTTTGCTTTCTATATTACGATAAGTTTATTTCAGAATGTCGTGCTTACATCCAATTAAAGCACCTCGCCTCCTCATTACACACATACACAGCTTCCTTGTTCCGTCTGGTAGAAAGATGAATAAAGCCTAGATCTTCACAAACAGAAACAGCATGAACTAATTACAGTTTTTACAGTAACATTGTATTTGTATCACTGAGTACCATTAAAATATTTTATCAAACCCATCGAGGAAATCGTTATAAAGCAACTTAATTAGAGTTTTTTTCCTTCTTCGCTGTCGGTCGAACTGTTTCACTCCTGATAAAACCCAATTTGCTAGGTACTTTATTAATAAACTATTTTAGTTAGCCCGAAGTGAGATAGAACATACACTTTTTACTTAATAAGTTCGTATAACTTTTATTAATCCTAATTGTATAATCATTTACAAAAACATCAGAATCATAAATAAATCAAATAATTCATGTGTTCAGTACTACTTAAGTTCATTAAAACAACTGCTTAAATATTTCTATGGAAGCACATTCTCGACGTTGTTGTTCGGTGCCTTGCTGGAAAATGATACTGAAACTGAACATTCATCTCTGCCAAAACTGACTACTATTCCATCGATCAATCATATTTTGTAGAGGCCCCGTCAAAGCCACGGAAGCCGGTATCAGATTCCAAGTGGCAGACATAATCAGTTGATCGCCTGTCACATCGAATAATAATTCACCTTTCCAAACATTCCGTTAATCAGTTATGATGAAAACAAAATACACAATGTTATTTTAGCACCATAGATATTTTGTCTCAACGAGATTGCGTAAGATCTCTGTTGTTCGTGATGCTTTTGTTAAGCAGCATTGCGACCTTGAGAATACATTTACACGAATGATTGAAAAACCAGTTATAGCTATTTGAAACCAGTTAAATCAAAATCTGATAAATCAGATTGCACTTAACTTTACTAAAGACTTTATAGTATTGTCTCAAAATCTCATGAATTGTACAAATATCACAAAAGAAAACAATTGTCTTCAAATCATTTAACATGAAATTAATATGCGAGGCATGGTATAACATTAGAAAGGATCCTCTAAATCTTAGTGCAAAGTTTGGCTATAACATTCATTTTCTAATAAAAATGTTGAAAATACCCCGCCGTCAATTAAGCAGTTTCTTTCTGTATGCATGTATTTTATGTTAACCACGTGCTTAAACATACTCACTTCTTGTTACATCCAGTATGAACACATGATCTAAATCTTAATCACTTGAGTAAATGACACCCCACACCTTTAAATATGTCCACTATAACAATACCTAGACAGGTTTAAACGCGACTAGGGATTGTGTCAATTCAAAATGATGAGTCCCTTAATATATTTTCTTCCAGGTTACAACAGTAACCTAGTAACCATACATACAACAATGACCTAGTAAGCATACTACAGTGACCTAGTAACCACACAACAGTGACCTAGTAACCACACAGCAGTGACCTAGAAACCATAAAACAGTGACCGTGTAAGCATACTACAGTGACCTAGTAACCACACAACAATCACCTGGTAACCATACAACAATGACCAAGTAACCACACAACAATCGCCTGGTAACCACACAACAATGACCAAGTAACCATACAACAATCACCTGGTAACCATACAACAATGGCCAAGTAACCATACAACAATCTCCTGGTAATCATACAACAATGACCAAGTAACCATACAACAATCACCTGGTAACCATACAACAATGACCAAGTAACCATACAACAATTTCTGGTAACCATACATACTACAGTGACCTAGTAACCATATAATACTGACCTAGTAACCATACAACAATGACCTAGTAACCACACAACAATCTCCTGGTAACCATACATACTACAGTGATCTAGTAACCGTACAACACTGACCTAGTAACCATACATCAGTGGCCTAGTAACCAGTCAACATTGTCCTATTAATCGTACAACAGTGACTTACATTTCGCAAAAGCAAACGACCATGCACATAAAGTATCGATAAAGTCTTTCACACATTTTACGTAAGTGACAAGATAAATAGGAACAGATATTGATATTTTACTGGAGATAAGAAAAGGTTTACAAAACAGGAGAAAAAATAAACAAAGAAAGGTGTAAAGCCCCGTTTAAAGACACAACCACACACCAACATCTTCCACGAGATACAAAACATGTTTGCCTGGTTACATTTGAAACATTCAAGACAAAGGGCAAGTGTTATGGGCTTCCTAGAGTACACAAAGACGGCATACATCCACAAATTAGTGTCAGTTTAACTACGGGCGTTACAACTATTTCAAATACAATTTGATAATTCTATCGCCGTTACTGGAAAATACTGAACATATATGTAAAGAACAGACAAGCAAAATTTATGTCAAACAGGTCGAAAATGATTGGGTGCTAATGAAGTATGACGTAACTCCCCTGTTTACAAGTGCACCAATGTACAAGGCATTGGAATTAATAACAAACGGTTAACACGGCAGGCAACACACTACAGATTGTAAGTTTGTGTATGACTGTAGCTTATTCCTACAAGTCTACGGGACAGTATGGGATAAATACAATAGTTTGATAACTGGCAAATTATAAAGGCTCTTTATATAGAGTAAGAATAAATGATAAATAAGCATTGCAACATAAACTAAAATTTGAAAAGGCACAGCACAAAGGTATTCAAATAAAAGCCAAAGATTAAAGTAAGAACAAATCTGTGATGAGTCATTTAACAAACGGAGCAAACCCAACAGTTACCGCCTTGCAACGGTCAGTAGGCAATATGGACGGACTCGGGTGTTTAAACCGGTTTTACAGAGCTCTAACCTCGCACTTGCTGGTGGGTTTTCTCAGATGCAGGCAATCAAAAGAAGCTTGATGTTTAAATAAAAAATATCCAAGCGCTGACGTTTTAAGTTATGACGAAAGTAGTGACGTCATTAAAGAATAAATGTCTACAGAGTGTTTAGAAGAGAGAGTGGGATTATTTCAACTATAGGAGGTACACACAAGCTGTTGATTGTGAATAAAATTATTTTTGAATCAAGAAAAAAGAAGACCAGAGAAGGGTAATTGGTTGTAGCATTCTGTTCGTGTGAATATGGAATGAAGAACCAAAGTCAAATGTCCATCAAAGGAAATACACGTAACAATCCTTTATAAGATGATTTAAATGACAACTTAGATTACATGCACGGGGAGATTTTTTACGACCGCCACACTGCACTGGCAACATTGTTGTAACCATGAATAAAAATATATGACAAAGTCCTATGAGCATTGCAACATATACCAGAATTTTAAAAGGCACCGGACAAAGGTATTTACATGCAAGCCAAAAGTCATATGTCATCGGGCCTTATTTCACGATGTTGAATTTTTGCGAATACTACCAGTTAGCTACATCAAAATATAAAACAAACATATGTGTTATTCATGGCTGAAAATTTTCTTGACAGTTTTATTTTAAATGATACTTATTTAACTGAAATGGATTTAAGTTCTAAAAATTTGTCTCTAAATGCAATTGGTTAGATTAATAATATTGTTCAGTCTTAACGTTTTAGATTTTAGGTATCTTCTTTAGCAATTGTACATGTGACTTTTCACGTACATGTAGTTCAAGTCGCTAACAAAAAGGTATTTGGTTAAGAGAAAAAAAAGTCAACAATCAACTTTTACTAAAGACCGAAACATTGTTGATGTGAATGAAATATTATCACTGATGAAATGATGTCAAAACTTTCTTTAATTAAAAGAATGTGTCTTCAAATGTCTTCTGTAGCTTTTAGTTTTATCTACACGAATTTAAAGCAATTGTCAGTAATTGAAATACAGAGAATTTATCACCATTTCAGGGACATGACGTAAAACTAATAAATGAAATATTTAGCTATTCTCATCCACGATCCGTTCTGTTTTAAGATTTAAAATGAGAAATACAGACATTGATTGCGCTGTACATACAATTGGTCACAGATGGGGAACAGACAGGGCTAGAATATTGACCTTTGTAAACAAACGCTGTGGAAAACAATTTCATCTTGTCAAGGTAAAGAAAACTCTCTACTCAAGCATTGCTTTTATTGAAACTATAACAGAACAAAAATATCGAAAAATATTGTCGGAAGTATTTATTTTGACAAAAGAAAAAATAAATTTCCATAAAACGGTCACAACAGGAATAAATGACATGCTTTCAAATTGTAAATTTTCGATATATCGCGACTTTTAAGTGGTTTTTAGAAAACTAAGAACACATGAAATAATACGCTTTTGATAATATTTTAAATATTGGGCATCCTATGTCCTTTTTATTATCTAAAGATTCAGCCAGAGCTTTTATTTCTATAACAGACATAACAGCAAGAGCTTTCATTAATGTATTTGATGTATTATCAATCTCATGAATATTTGTGTAATGTCAGCATTTAGCGTTTTACGATGTTACATGTTCGATCATTTACGTCAATAATCGGCCTTTCGAGACTAAAATCACCCGATTTTAGTTTTCCATTATCATTCAATGGAATTGCGTCAATTTCTTCACGTCACATGGCGACAAGGAATCGCGGTCAGCGAGAAAGAATCGTCAAAAGGCAAAATTTAATCAAAGAAAAAAAGAAGTGTGTTTTTTACATGTTTTTGAGTATTTTATTTGGAAAAGTATACTCTAATAAAAATGTAGAAAAAAAGACATTTCTGCGTTTTCTTTAATTCATCCGAATTTGACTTGTATGAGATTATTTAAAGGTCAGATTTGAGGACGTCGACCTAGTACATAAAACTCGCAACACTTAATTAAGCTGAGGTAAAAAAAAAAAAAGAAAATATTCCAGAATAAAATGCTGATTAATGTGATTTATCTTTTGTCAGGATTCAATTTAGTCGCAATTTAGTACACATCTAATACCTTAAAAATACAAATCAAACGGGCAATACAATACTTGGATTTGATATGTGTGTAATACACTGCCATGTATATAAAATTTGCGACAATGCGTCCGCTCATATCATTGTTTGCATGCATTTTTTTTCTGGAAATATCTTTTCAAACAAGTAAAATGCATACACAAAATGTGAAATGTGTGTGCTTTCAATATTTCTAAAATACATTACACACTTTAATATAATGCGTGTTTGATGACACAGCCCCCAGTAGAGCACAGTGGGGTATAGAAGTCTCAAATAAAAGCTATCTGTTTGATTTACATATCAAATTTAGAATCAGAGCCCTGTTATTATGGAGTAATTAGTAAGTTCGTAAGGACCTATTTAATTAGATACCACCGGAAAGCTTGTAAAAAGTACCTTTAAAAATCACCCTTGATTATGATATATATGGGTCATTATCATAGTCACCATTATGGACTAATTACTCTTCTAATATTAAAAATGTAATATATTTGTAATATGTGTAATGTTTGTAATGCATACACGTTAATATGTGCTTTCCAAAACATATCTTTATCAAACGATTACCAAATAAATTAAGTGATATACAACTACATATGGATTGCTACGTGGCATCCTAAAGAAACAATCTATTCAGCATACACCAAAATAAGAACTTCTGCAACCACAGTGTAGGAGGACAGACATTACGAAACATAGTTATACAAGTTAAAGAAAATGTTGTAAACAAAGTCTAAATATTATTTTATGACAATAACGTCAAAATGGGTTTCATGTCTGTCGAGACCTTTCTGGAAATAACAGAATGCTAAATGACAAAAAAAAAAAAAAAAAAAAAAAAAACATGGAATAAAAGACATAAGTCAAAAACTGTTTCGCAATGTCACGCGACTTATCTAAAACATTTAAAACTGATGGCCAAAGTCGCTGTCAAGTTTTTTTTTTTCAAGCATCGGCAGCATGAGATATAAAAAGAAACTTTGTGTGTTCTGTTCAACAATCCCCCGTCATTTATATTTTAAAAGAAAAAAATTAGAAGGTCCTATGAGACTACCGCGTACATTTACTTTTAAACTACCAACAGGCAAAGGCATATAGGCAAGCTATCTGAAAAAGCGATGGAAAAAGACAACCTGAGACAGGACATAATAATATATATTATGTCCTACCTCGGGTGCCATTTTTCCATATATATATATATAGGCAATCTAGCTTGCTGTGCCTGCGATATCATTACTGTAGTTTTTCAGCACCAAAACCATTATACATACGACACATATTAATCTAAAAGTTTATTGTAAATGAAGGCGACAAATGTCTTATGGTTAGGTCAATGACGTTACTTCATCGTTTCTTGGTCACTACAAACACCCTTCCTTTTATCATTCTTACCGTAAGGTACTGAACGTTTTCAAACTGAGAGAGGGTCACATGTGAACAGGGAAAGTAGAGCGTAAAAATATCTTTTTTAATCCAGCCTTTTTCCATATCAATTAAATAGTTAAGGAATGCTATTCTGAAGCTATTTGCTTTGATCTTTAATACCAAACATTTTAAAACTATGCTAAGGTATTCTGATAATGAATCATTCCACCGACAATATATAGTGCTTTATGTCAACATATAATTATTCACTATATTAAATGGACTCAAATATTCACGTAGTGGGGTTCATATATCCTAATGTGTTATTGGACAATGCCATTTTCAAATGTACATCATCCACTTGTGTATGTGTAGCAGGGTTATTGACCGTAATTTTGTCACTATGTTTTTTTTTCTATGGAATATAAATATTGCAAGATGCCACACTTATTATAACGAATTTTACTTCTGACATTTTTATGCAAAGTACATTTGTCTCAAAATTGTACATGTCTCCCGTACACCTAAATTACCATTATATTTATTTTCAACGCCTAGAACAAACACCATACCCATTTAACAAAACATCAAATGATTTTCAGATATTGTCTTTGCTATTGTTCAATACGTGATGTTATAAATAGCAAAATGTTATTTGCTAAGCTCTAGCAACGACAACAAATTATAAAATCAAAATCTTTACGTTTTCCGCTTTTCACAACTTAAGTACAATTATAGTTGAATGTACACTCAGTTTAAAATCAGGGCAATGACTCCCTAATGATTGCGTTAAATTGATCCAGATAAACATGTTTCCTCGAGGGCCTTATGTCCATTAGTTGATGTAAGTTCGTCAGCACATAGTTTAACAGCCATAATTATGATAAATAAAATGAATTCTGAATTAAATGTCGAAACTTTATGTCGTAACACGAATTGGTCTAAAGGAAGATTGGAAAACAAAACGACGAGTTGTTAGGAGAAAATAAACAGTATCAATAAATAAGCGTGTTCATTCCTTTCTTTGCTGGAGTTTTCTATAAAATATGCACTTTTAGAGTCTTTATTTTAATATAGTAACGACATAAATCATTACTATTATAATTGATTTATTGACTTCGAATATTTTTTATCCCTTTTCTCTTTGTATTTATGTAACAATGTCTGTGCTGAATACAGAATTTCGTGTAACATCCTGTTAAAGAAAACCATTAAAAAGTGACACAATGTTCCTTTGCACCATGTGACAGAAAACAAACGTGTCCCGTTCATTACAAAGGATTGATTTTGTAGTCGTTTTCTTCTCTTGAACATAAATATTGTTATATGTCATAAACGTCATTAGAAATGTTACTTCTGACAATTTCTTACACTTTACATTCATCTGTATGAAACTAATTGAATTTATTCTGTTAATCTAAGAGACCAGCACAACATGTATCATAATGTAATGTAGATGCCGAAGACATATTTCTGAATAGCTCCTAATATTTAACTACACCTTACAAGTCTAACATGTGATTGAATGGTTAACTGTACTTGTTTTTTCATTCGTTAATACCACGTAACCTGGAAAGTAGTTTGTTGAACACGTTGACGAATGGAACTTGTTATTTGTGCATGAGGTGCAAAAACACGCAAAAACGACAACACAGACAGACGCCATCACCAGGAACATTGAAAGAAACAAAGTAGCCGTCTGCTTAGCTCTTTTTATCTGAAATTTTGTGTCATTTAAAAGTTGTTATACTCCAGCATGCTGTAATAAAACAAAAATGTCTGCTACTGTCTTCTTCGATGCTCATTTTTAAAGCTACATTTATGTGCCACATTTGTTAATATTTAACATAGACAATTCTAATTCATTTAAAAGTTGATTTTAAGAGTTTTGAATAAATGCACATTTCGCTTTCAGGTCGTCCGAAAAATTTAATCCTTGTTAAAATATTTAAAAACTGCAGATACTCTTTAGGTTAAAATCAAAAGTATTATTTAATTATAACAATCGCAATTTATTTCATATCTATAGACAGGCAACTGTAAGTAAGAATCATGTTACCTTGTTACAATATTGCCAAGACACAATGCAAACTCAATATGCTCTAAGGAACGGAGCACGCCATGAGTAAACCGTCTTATCATCTGAAAACAGATTTGATTGTCAATGATACGTGACTCTCGGAAACTGTCAGACGATCTGACTAGTTGTGTCGCTGACTATATTATCTGGATCGCAGATAAATTAGGTAAATTATATCAAGCTCACGGCGAATGATTTTCAGTCATTTCCCTGTTGTGACGCGACAGGCGCACTAAATGGCAAATCAATCGTAAGCCGACGTCTTCTCGATCACCAGTAAACTCTTTGTTGTTACCAGTTAAATTATGTGCGTATGTTGTAACCGTGGCGTTATCCTATTATTCGTTTTTAATTAATTTTCAGTTGTCTTTTTTCAGACTTTATGTTTTCATTTTCGTTAACTTAACGTCAGTAATAAGTTAAACATTTATAAATAGTGGCATCTTATAAAAATTATACGAAAGGTATATCGTCGGCTCAAAGCGACGACTTTTTCTTATTTCCGGGAATACCAATAGTTAACACATCAAAATTGTAACGTAGTATTTTAAATTTAAACATTTTAATCTTGTTTCCTTTAGTTAATCTCAAAATTACTACATTCTAGAATTCAGGATACACAAATTTAAACTTAGCGTTGACTGGATTACAATACAGTATATTATAAAATATAAAATACATAACATTAAAGATACAATTATTTGGTTTAAAATTTAGACCATAAATCAAAATAAATGGATTCATCTATGATCAATGATAACTAGAACAATCAGTTAGCCTTTTCAAGGGAACATAAAATAATATTTTTAGACATTGTTCAACATATATTGTCATATAAAGTACGACCTTGATGCCATTTGTCAAGCTATTTACGACATAACAATGCTTAATAATTTTTAATAAGAGTTAGAATATTCAGGTCGCATCAACATATTGTCCTTGTTTCGTCTTTGTTCGTGTTGTTGATTGCTATTACGTTGGTGCAGTAATGTTTAAATGTACTCGCTTTTATAAATCAGGGAAATCACTTGGGAGAGGTTTTACATTATTGATGTAAATAGTACATATATCCTCGAGGGTCCGTGTTCATTACTCAATATAAACCGTAAATGCAGGCAGTTCTCCACTTATGATGTGGCATAGTTTAATAGCCGTAATACTGCACAGGAAATAATATGAATTATAAGATTAAATGTAGAGAAACTATGTTTGCTCAAGTCTCCTTGTTGTGTTAAGACAAAAAGATACGTGGAAAATGTTGTTGTTTTGTGTCGGAAAGATTTTGGATGGGATATTTAAAGTAAAATGAAATAGTATAATATTCTTATGACTTTCTTTGCATTGAACATAGTCTTTGTTACTTGAAGATGGTTATTAAATGTGAAGTCTTTATTCAGGTACGACCAAAATAACACAGCAGCATAAAATGACTAGTCCATTACCAATAGTAATTTCCAAATTCGATGTAAATCTTCCAATTACACGAATGTAATATTGTTCAGAGGAAACGGCGATACAATGTTGTAGTTAGAACATATCTTTCGTTTAAATAATAGCTTTCTCTTCAATGGCCGACTTGACAGCGTAGATGTAATACTTAATTTATGATATTTCTTTGAAAAACAGACAGACCTACATGCATTTAAATTTGTTAGATAAACGTCATTATGTAATCGATGATATGCTGTATAAAATAAATATGACACTTAACTTCTTAAAATGTATACAATAGCTGATTAATAAATTATCCTTATAGCCGCCATGACCACTATTTCGCCTATATATGCATGCTAAGTAATTCTCAGAATGTCGTGATTTCATCTATGTAAAATACAACAACTTCTCTATCTTTCCTATTCACACTTTTTAGACTTCTTCATTAAGGTTGTCATAGTCGTGATCTTGCAACATCACGACATCGCATGTTAGTCAATTGAAAAAGTAGATTCTTCACAGTATTCAGTATACATGTATGCTATTTTTAAAGCCGCGGGGTTGAGATAACGTAAGTCATGTTGAAACTAGATGAAATTGAAATGAGACTATAAGAACATGCATGGAACTATTTTGCACGGCGCATGTAATTAAAAGAAGTCACGATCAGATGTTCGGTTAATGGCGTCATTAGAATTCAGATGGTATAATAACACTTCTAACCTACTATTGTTATTGAAATGTCAAAAAGGTTAAATTGTGGTTTTCTCTCCATGTTTTAAACGAATTTGATACTCATTTTCAAAACAACTTTTTCCCAACTCATACAGGTGGAATAAGTAATTATATAATAAGACACCGGGTATCGGTTTGTCGTTGTCAGCATTTATTGTAACACTTACAAACATCACTAGAAAAACTTGACCTACATTTTTATCTAAACTCGTTCTAAACACATGTCAGACCCTTTCATAAATCCCTTACCGTTGTTGCGGGTTCACATTGGCTAACAAATAAATAAATAAAAGAAAAAAGTGTTTTAGAGTCCTTGCTTCACTTTTTAATTTCGAAAAATACCTTTGTAAATTGTTTATACCAGGTAAAAAAGGCTCAGTTAATTTGTTTATGCTACTTTAATACCAATAATGCAAATAAGTTTAATTGCTATTTATTAACGTGCACCTTAATTAATGTCTAATATAGAGTTAACGTATAAAAACATAGCAAAATATGACCTATCCTGATAGTCATACTCTGACAGAGTGTCGAGAGTATCTTGGAGTCAGTATTTCGTTTGTAAGTGTAAAGCTTTTGTAGATGCATCTCAGAAGACTTTTGATAAGTAAATGCTCAAACTCCTCCAGGACTTTCGAAAACTTATCTTTGTTAAGGCCAGCATAATAGACTAAAATAATTATTTTCATAATTATCATTTTGCTATAATAAAAGAATTGTGTGCATGATAATTAATACGTTCCAATTACTCTATATAAGTATAAATGATTTGATAGTTGTCTATGTAAAAAAAGTTTATTATGCCATTGAGAGCAAAACGAATATGTTAAAAGCCACTAAGACATGACTACAATATAGATAGTAATGTTACTCTGAAGCATGTTTATTCGGCCAACGAACATAGCATGCAATACTAATAAACATAGAAAATAAAAACACGGAGAATCTAACTTATTGATAATTACAATTAAATGATGTCAGAAAGTTTAACGTAAATGTCACTTAGGAAATTAAGTTATTACAACAGAAATTAAATTTTGAAAACCATTAGACAAAGGTACAAACATGTCAGAAAAAAAATTGAAGTGAAAGAAACACTGAAACGAAACTTGTCGGGTTTGCTCTTTTCCTTAAATGACTCATCACAAATTTGTTCTTATTTTTCGCTTGGCTTGCATGTGAAATACCTTTGTTCTGTGCCTTTTCGGAGTTTGGTATATGTTGCAATACTCACAGGACTTTGTCATGTATTCTTTTTCAAACACTTTTATATATATTCTGACCCTTTCGGCTTGAAAATAGCATTAGTGACATAAAACAATTATATGTTGATCTATACAACTTAAGCATTTTCATTTATATATACGTTTTATTACTCGTACAATTTATTGTCGACAGTTAACATTCATGATTCGTTTAGATTACAATATCTAACAATATCTAGTTAACTGTATTTTAATAAGGTAGCCACAGAACCATCAAGAAAACAAGAAAGGCCCAATATCTACATATTTTATTAACACATTTCGTGTTTTCAACCGAATTATGTAGATTTCATTCACTTATATTTAAATTGGCACGAAAGAAAAGAGACGTGACTAATTTAGCATGGATCGCTATTGGACTAATTTAGGCTTTGTGCACTCATTGTGCCAACACAACTAAATGATAAAACAAAAAGGTAAGCCTGTAAGTTGTCAATTCCGATCTGAGATATTGAATAAGAATATATGAATATATAAGCGGACTGTATATTCCCTTATATACACAGTCACGGGCTTTAAACGAAATCACTTGCGAAGAACAGAAGAAAATGATATTTGATCCAGGCATCCTAATTAACTCAGTCCTTTTTGACTTCGTACACAACCCATCCGTGCTCTATTTAAAATTTGGTGAAATCGCGATACAAAAAGAAAGAAAGCCATTATACAGTGTGCTTGAATTGGTATTGTTTAACTTCAAATTCACAACAGTGCCTGCTTGAATTTTTTTTGATTGTATACCAATATGAAATTCTGAATCGGAAGAAACCTTAATAACACCTAATTTTTGATGAATTGGAACTTCATTTTCATATATTTTATAGCCATATTCTCTTATTTCTGTTATATTTAATCCGAAATTATTGCATACTTTCGGTACAATACATTAGAAGTTAAATCCAAAACGGTGTAAAAAGCACGTGAGCTTTGCCTCAGTTCTATTATTTCAGTATAATCAATCATGAAATTGAATATAAGAAGTACTTCCAAGACCAAAGATATGCAACATAAGTTAGCAAAATTATGATCACTTAAAATTAGTACTTCTTTCCTATATCATAAAAAAGGCATAATTCATATCCATAAGCACTTTTAAGGCACATGCAAAATCAAAGAATTTTCGTTCTTGTCAACGGTTTTGCAAATAAATGCCAGAACATTTAAGACTGAAGGGAAACACGTACATCTGTGTCAACGGACTTTTGATAAAAAGTTTAAATCTCGTTGGAAAAACTGACAAATAAAATACTGCACCCATGTTTAGACTTAATTTAGACTATAACAAGATATACAGTTAAAACATGCTCCCTTAAACGTGGTTCAGGGTAGACTTCGTCTAAAAGGGGCAGGACTAAAACAAGTGGTTGTTTTTGTTACTTTTACATTTATCCTGTTTGCCTTTGACTAGAAGTAGTTTAGGTTTAAATATATGTGGTAATTCTTTTAGGACTTTTTATTTGCCTTTTCATTGTTTGAAACACGATTATAAAAAGACGATGCCACACTGGTGGATTCCGTTGTTGTTGATTCATGGACGCAATATTATGATATACATGTACCCGTAATTTTTGTATCTGTCTAATAAAAATACAATATGTTTAACTATTTATACGTCTTGACAATTTCTTAAAATTCGAATCCCCAAAGATATTGAACTTTATCCTATCTGTAATAAGAATTATAAAGAAGACCAAAATAATTGTGATATAAAATCTCGCGTTGAACAGTGAAATGAAAGCCGCCAGATGTTCTTTTCCTCAATCCATATCCTGTTCCTTAACTTATCTTATATAAAGCCTTTTAACATAATTTGAAACATTATGTATTTCTTATAATGTTACCCTCTAATGTGAGGTTCTTTATTACAAAAATGAGAATATCAGCACATACGTTTAGGATTAAAAAAAGAACAGTTCTCCAGAAATATCAAAACAAGAGAAGATGGAATCTGCCACTTTTGTAACACAGGGGATAGTAAAGATAAATTTCATTTAATTTGTATATGATCTGCATGTTCTAAGGAGATAGTTATTCATAAACAATTTTGCAAAAGACCATCTGTTTATAAATTAACCTTTCTATATTATTTAAATGATAAAAAACAACAACTGTTTAATTGATCTCTATTTATTAAAAAAATGATGCTGATAAGAAGTAGCCTGCAAACATCATAAACTGAAACCTGCTCTTTCTTGCATTTCTGTGGACAAAGTTTTAATTAGTTTTCACATTTATTGTATGATGGTGTACTTTGTACAAATGTATAAATGTATATTCTGTTCTGTTTTTCTAAAAGCCATAAATTTATGGACGAGACATTGAAATGTAAGCAATTATTCTTTATTTGTTATAAACATAACATTTGTTATAAAAAGTCCGATTTCATGGATTTCATATATTTTTTCTTCAGGTATTTTCAAGAAGTATTAAGTGATCGCAGGTAAAAACCAGCTACCAATTGACAGCTACAATTTAGCGCATGTATATGCTATTTCCGGGTGTGGCGCACTGTACAGAACTGGCAAAGTATCCTTTAAAGGCAACATCGATGAGAACAATAAAATACTCTCATCAATTTTACCTAGTATAGCCAATGGTTGGTTACAAACAATCCTCATATTATTAAATAATTTTGGGTATTTTTGCAAGTCTTATACTGAGATCGCCTTTCCCGAATTTTTATTGGTCTAAGTGTATGCAAAATAGGCACGCTTTTCCATGTACAAATTTCGTTCCGGCATTTCATAAAATAATCTTCACGCTTCAGTGCGTCGTCATTAAAAATGAGAGGTTACAGTTTCTTGTCAATGAAAAAAAAGAATCAACTGATTTGATTTTTAATGAATAACTTTATACTATTTTACCTTTTTTAAAAACCTAAAGATTGATATTTTTGGTCAAAGAAATGATTATGGCCTCTTTTTTCTATAAAAGGAAATAAATCCACAGTGTGACGTTTGAGCGCTCCATAAACCAAGGCTAGGCAACTTAGTCGATCTATCTACCGTTTCATAATTCCAAGGCGGTTATTGTCGGTTGTTTTGTGTATAATGTTGTATCTCATTGTTTATGTCTCTTTTATCTTTTGTGTGTGCGTGTCTTTGTCTAGTGGTGGTTCAAATATGTTATACATGTGTATATTGTCAAAAATACTAATAACACTTTGTATCTGTTTATTAATGTAACTAATGGAACAATACGCTTGCGATGACAAGGAAAAACAACATCAACTCACAACATATATTCCATGTATTTATTAGTAATCAAGATAAGAGTTTCCTACACAACAACGTACATTATGTATAATATATCACTAATAATGACAATGAGAAAGTATGGCATAGACCTGAACGGAACAATTTAATATAAGCATAATTTGTTGACAAAAAATAAAGCAAGAATGAAAATTGATAACATAAATGTTTGTGTTGTTAACAATATAAAGACAAATGCATTGTATGTTTGAACATAAATAACAAAACATTAATAACAGTTTTTGGGCAGCATATTGCTGTTGTCAAAGCATAATATGGCATACTATTTGGTATAAACGGCTACTGAACATAAAAATATATTGATTGTAACAACATAATTAACCAAATATTCCTGTCACTGGTCAAGTGTCTGATAAAAAGAAACTCATAATTCTGATATATTTTATTTGTATCATTAAACCCTTAACCCAGAGGCTTTTTGACTAATAAATAAAAATAAATGAACAAATACGCCGACACAAGATTCCCAGACAACACGGTTCTTTAAAAAATCAAAAAATTATTATCTTTTCATAAATAATAGGTAAATAAGAAAAGGTCCTATCAAAATTTCCACAGATTTAAATTTTATCTACCATTTTATCTACCAGTAGACAAAGGCAAACAGCCTTTTTTATATCCACTAGTTATGGCAGATACAGAAAAATACAAGAGCCGTTATGTTCTATATTTTTTTTAAATAACGTTCCATGGCTTATAATTTATTCGTCATGCGAAAGTTACCAACCACATTACAAGGCAAATAAATATAATGCTTCATTCTTATTAAAGACAAAATTACTCAGGCTTCTCAGCTTAAGAGTGCTGTGTCAATATAATGAATGAAATAGTAACTAACACACATTTGTATCACTAATCCATATCGTTAATATGAATTAAAGTTTATTTTGATTGTTTTGATGTTTTAGTGATATATTTATTTATTTCTTCATTGCATCTACCGGCGTAAAACAAAATGTCAAATATTGCCTACAAATGCAAAGTATAATTTAATGTAATTTTAACTAAGACGATCTTTTTTTCTGCTATATTGCTGTTTCTATGTTAAACAACGAGCTTGTCATGCAAACTTTGGTGTTTAACGCATCAAAAGTAGATGTTAAACCTCCATTTTATTACTTTTACTTTTTTAAATAAATTGAATCATTCTTCGCTTTGAAGCATTGTAAATGCCTGTTATGTTATTTCTATGCAGTTGAACTAAACGATTAATAACACTTTATTTCATCAGCGTCTATTTTCCAAAAGTTCCAGAAGGTTGGTACCCTTTGAATCCTCCTCGAAGAAATGGATGGTAGACTGGTTGATACTGGTTCAAGGCCTTTTTAGGGAACTCATCTTCTAGAAGGGGCGTGTAATACCTTTTATAGCTGTCTGCTTTTAGATATCCACCCCGGAAAAGCGGGTGGAACAAAGGTGTACGGATTGCGTTGCGTTTGTCGATGGAGTCAATTTCATCGCCTGTGCAAATATCGCACGCTTCTGCAAGGTCGTATAAGAGGCACAGCTGACACGCCTTGGATTGATTATCTACGCTTTCCATTTCTTCAGAACTATCCACCATCATACCAAAAGGTAAAGCACACGCCATTGATAGTATGTAACACAGCACCAATATCAAGGCTGTGGCTATACTGTACACCCTATTCATGCTGGAATAGAAAGAAAATAACTGCAAAAGTTAAAACCATAATAAAAGTATGAATTACACATTACAAACAAGGAAAGATAACAAGTTTTAATTGGACGCTATCGTATAG
The DNA here is from genome assembly GCA_007844125.1 of Sinonovacula constricta. Lineage (NCBI taxonomy): Eukaryota > Metazoa > Mollusca > Bivalvia > Cardiida > Solecurtidae > Sinonovacula > Sinonovacula constricta. The sequence continues at coordinate 8,910,826 of CM017559.1, forward strand.
GAATAATTCAACTGCCACTAGACGGTTCAAGCATATGCCAATTATAGGTTAAACGACAAAGAGACATTGGGACGGTGTATCAAGTATAGGAAACCCGTTTCCGTTAGGCAATGATCATAGGCAAAATATCCATAAGTGTTCCTCATCATTGTTTAAGGGGTCTGTATGTTGCATTTATAGAGAGTTACATTGTATATAAAAATATCCTATCAAACTGAGACTAATATGCACCTATGTTGAAACTAAAAAAAATTAAATGAAACACTCGATCAAATAATTAAGATAAAAACGAATTGATGTTGACAATATATTATGTTGTTTGTTTTAATTTAAATTTAGCCTTTAAATACTAATAAGAAATGTAATTTAATTTAATATTTTCGTTTTATGGTTGAGGAATTTTAAATGTGTCTCTATGAAGATATGGTCATTCTTTTCAAAGGCCCTTACTTTGACAGAAGTATTGTTATAATGTAGATTTGTTTAAAAATACAAATGTATGTCCTGCCTGCAATGAGCAACATCAGTTAAGTGCACTGACATAATAACATTGTTTTTTTAACATAAAAATATTAACGATTTATGTTAAAAACATATATAATTGCTTTTCAATAATTAAATATATTATATATATTAAGTATATTTTATTGAGTTTCTGTTACAACATATAAACAACATTACTTTTTCTTCGATTACGATGCTAGATTCTCATCCGTATCTAAATGTAAACTGACTGCGTTGAATAAGCTCGATGATCTATACAGTATAATCACAAAAAATTAATAAAATGTAATTACATGTAAAATTATACATAATGTTGCAAATTGTTCCAGAGAAAACTGTATTAATGATATTTTCTTCGGAAAACGTTCTCACCCAAATTTTCGGCAAACTGCCTGTTTCAAGAGTTAAACATAAATTGTTTCTATCTCTACATAATTGCAAACGTGTCATTATGTGTCATTATGTGTCATTATGCGCCTTTAGTTTAATTAAATATCTTAAACAGGATAATAAATACGCGCACGTATGTATTTTTCAATGTAATTTACAAAATAACTTACTTTTTGTACAATAACAGTAATAACGACCCAAAACAGTCGAAATAAAAAGTAGTTCTTTGCTTAACTTAAAAAATGGTATCTTTGGTAATTATAATTGGCCACAGCGTATAATAAATATAACATTGCTTACGTAAATGGGATGAATATAAATTTATCGAAACACAACGTTACGACAGGACAAATTACAAGTGATTAAAGTTTACCTGCAAATAATACACATGAAAGAGAAAATAAAACTGTAATTAAAGACGAAACTTTCTAAGCCAATATAACTAGAACTTAAAATGGGATCATATCCGCCATGTCAAATGATTATAATTATTTAGCTCTGAATATATTTATTTTTCGTTTCTTTTTTAAAACAAAATAATCCATGTAGCTGCATATACTGTTAGTGCGTCATTTTGGATAAAAAAATCGATTAAATTATTTCCTACAAATTAAAGTAAATTCAATAAGTAAAACAACATCGTAAATACAAACATCTTTAAAGAAATAACGGACAATTAGGTCTATGAGTTCTTTAACAAATTTCAAGTTTTCGATGTATGAGCTTAGAGTACAATCACTAAACTGTGTTATAACAAAATAGCACGTATGCAAATAAAGAAATAAGCAGCAATTTAACTACTATTTTTGTCTGTTTCTATGAATATTGTGGTTTTATTTGAAATTTATTTCGAAGTTTTATTGAACACTGTTTAGGTAACAAACTTTACCACACACATCCGGAATTTAATTACAGACAACATATCGAGCACTATTCTCAGCCAAGTTAGGCAGCTCTATAGTAATTTGTGCCGACACTGTCCGTTCAAAAGCGGTAACTGTTGATTGTTGACTCTTTTCAGTGTTTTGTCACTTTAATATTAACTTGCGTGAGTATTTTTTTTATCTAGGAGTAGTTCAGTTTTGATATATGTGCTACCTTTTCATATATTTCTGTTAACAGACCAAAAACTGAGAAACCACCAAATATCTTTTCTACTTAATTGGTTTTTAACTATGTATTATCAAAGTATCTATTTATATTAGATATCTTTATTCTTCGTAGACAAACACACTTTGAAATTATCCACTCATATAGCCTTTGTCGGGAAGTTTTCAATGTGGCTTAACATTTATTGTTAGACACTTGACATGTCTATTTGTCAAACATTATGTAATCAATGAGGCATTTTAGACACATTGTCACACAACAATGAAACAAATCAGATAGAAAACGTCTTTAAGTGAATCGCATCTGTTGCAATGCTGTCTTTGAATCTAAACGTCGGCTATACCTGTCATCATAAAGCAGACATTGGCACCCGGGAATGTTAAATTAAATGCCTCAGTAACGGAATGTATATGTCAATGGGAAATACTTTTAACTAATAATTAGCCTCGTGATGTGATCTTTTCTTATGATTGTATCGATAGTAGTTCATGTAACTAAACATGAACCATAGACGTAAATAAAAAATGCAATTTGTTACATCCATTTGTTGCCAACATAACTAGATTGTAAATTGTATGAGCTAAGATGAAGCTAATCGACTTAAATGCTATAAATTTTTTAAAATTTATGATTATAGTATAGTGTTAATTTTATATAAGTACATCTAACACATGATTATGTATTTCATCATTCGAAAAAAAGTTATGTGCATATACTTTTATATTTATAAAGAACAATTGCTTTCTGTCAAAAATGTTTCAAACAACACACACACACACACTTTATATATATATATATATATATATATATATATATATATATATATATATATATATATATATATATATATATATATATATATATATATATATATATATATATATATATATATATATATATATATATATATATATATTGTCAAAATACTTGATAACAATGAGCTATACTGTTATGCATAACAGTTTTTTAATCAAACGAATGCATTTGTAATTGCATGCAACCTTCAATGTAACATTAAATCAACATAATTGATCTATCATTATTTTTCATCCAGCAAACCATGTTTTGAGTCTGATACATTTTGCTGTGATTAAGCAAATACTGCGATAACAGTTTGAATTAATTGTTTGCAGTGACATGGCTTGAAGAAAATAACGAAACAAGATACTTGTTACAACTCTGGTTAGGATAAATGTTTCAGTTTTTGCATGATTTTAAACCAACGATCATGGCAATTCAAGTGACAGCTGCAGCTCTTTAACGAAAATAACTTTGGGAAAATATGTTAAATTAAAAAAGTTGCAAGATATATCACCACAATCCAATTGTCTCAAGAAGAAGCTAAATTTAATTTATAATATAAAATAATATAATATTATATACTATTCGTTGTTAAATATAGCATTTAGTAAAATGATATAATTGTTTAACAGAAAACTTTACCAATTGTCAAACGACCCCCAAAAGAGAACTTTTAATACTAATTGTATCGTTTATAATTTGTATCATTTTATTTAATTAAATGTTTTTGATGTTTAAAATCATTTAGCTTAATGAATGCTATTAATCCCCCTTTCCCCGACTATATCTCAAACCCCAACTTACAAATCAAATTGAATTACCTTGCTAATAATGTTTCACCTATGTAACACTTGTCGACTGTGGTCCTGGAAGGAGTTTCAGTAAAATCCGAATGCGTTCTCTCTTTCTTCACAGTCTGATTGGAAATGATCACAACAGTCTCTACGATCCCCGCTATATCGGTATTCAGAATAGAATGGAAGAGGCATGTCCTTTTAACTGTTTGCTGTCAAAGCGGAGCCGAACGAATTCCGATCGCATACATCTGACGGAGTTAGTATCGAAGAACGTATCCTTTTGCAATGCTTAGGATCGGCGGCCAGAGTCCGTTTCGTGGGCGGTTAGGGTGAGAACAACATAAACCAAAGAGATGAGCTATAAGTTGACATTGACAACACACTGTGCAATAGCATGTCATGACCTTAACAATCTCGAACGTCATTAAATAATGTTATAAGGAGGGGTTCCACGTTTTTAAAATTGGAAACGTCACTTGAGTTCACGTGAAGCGTAGGGGAATAACAATCATGTTGTGACGAACTTTGCAGACATTTTGGTTTATTACATTAAACCTAGAACAATTTCATTAGTAAAACTTTCTTTGTAGACGTCTATGTACTAGTTGTATATTTGTCACATAAAGGTTTGAAGAGAACATTACATGAATACATTATCGGTAGTTGTCTTCTAAAATACTTTAACAGTGTTGGTTTTCGCGAGATCATTTGAATATGTCTCGCATTAAAAACTATTTGTATTTCGCAACTCTGTTAGTATAGTGAACTATTTAAACATTGTGCATATGCATTTTTCCTACGTTCTGTGTAATTATTATATTCTTTCATTCTCCGTAAGTCTCAAAGTCACACCAAACATACGTGAAACCGCTTGATAACTTTAAGATGTCTAATGCGTAAATTTCTACTATCACACCCTAAAAATCTCAGAAATGTACATCGCTAAAAAGTTAAATTGTTTCTTAGAAATAAAAACATAAAGTACGAAATATATCATTTTAAAACTTTTGAATGGCTCCAACCTCACTAACTTACTGTACAAGAATGAGTTTTATTTTAGACATTTACGTTCAATAGTCCATATCGAACTAGAAACACTGACTCACTAGGATTGGTCTCTCGTGGTAGTTAAAATCAATTCTCCTGCAGCCATGTGCTTTCATGCGGCGTCGTTTGAACGTCGTATCTATGCACTTGAGGCATTAATTATGAATACTATTGACTTTCATCCACAAGTGTAATATAAACTATACTTTGTAAAACTTCCTATGAAAGTTAATTGGTTGCCATTATTGGTTAGTATAATGTATAAGACCAAAAGAGATTTCTAAATTCCAGTGCAATAAAACATGGTTTTAAGTTATTGCTTGCAAGGACATCATTATTTATGACTTATAATTTATGGGTTTAATACATAGTATTTTTCATTGAAATATCAATGCCGCCCACCCCCGTCCTCCGATTAAGATAAACGATACTGAAATATATCTCCATTATTTATTCAATTTGGATAAAACTAATGTGTTTCACTACGCGTAAAAATACATTAGAATACAGTGTAGGTTAAAAGAAGCAGTACCTTGTTAAAATTAATGATAACATTTTTTATTGCAAAACGTACTAGTGTTTATTTTTGCAAATTATTAATTTTCTTATCCTTAATGAGTCGTTAGTGTGTGTTAACTGAATTGAATGTTGCTTAAACACGAGTTCTGGTCACCATTTTCAATACTCAATTGTAAAATCGTGTTCAAATGTGTATGAATTGGCCTTGCAAACGAAATTAGCAAGATATTTTAAATATAAACAATACAAAAAAACAACAACAAACAAACAAAACAGTTTGGTCGAAACGTCGATTTTGAGCATCAGTTGTTCATATTTAGATTACCTTTAAACGTATATTTTGTGTTCATAATAAAATAGTAAAGGTAAGTCTTTGCAGTGCATTTTGAATTTGTCTACTGGTAAGTATAATTAACTTTAATTTGGTCAAAATGCCCTCTACTAATCCCGTATAACAATGCTGGTATAAAACAAACTTTTAGCCCAATATATACACATATTTCGACTTTCACTTTCGATTTCTTTGCAAGCGACATTCAAAAGTGTTACAAATGGCAATCATATTGGATTTTGACAACGGAAACTTGCTCTTAGTTTTACTTCTTCAACTTTATATCTCGCCTATTTCAAGGTAAACCGTAGAAAATTACCAAGATAAGAGCAACGGATTCCCGCTAGTGCAGCGCCAGTGTGATACCTGATGTTCAATTATAACCCTTTAACTATTTTGGCATGCTAGTAACAATAAAGCGCTGTGTTGAAGAAAACGCTGGTACATGCACTTTAACGAATCAACTTTCCAATAAGCGAAACACATCATTAATTGTCCGCAACAATGCTACCTGTAATGATGATAAATATTTCATCTCATTTATTTTTAAGGGTGTATGATTGTTTCCTTATCGATTAGACTAACAAATAGTTGCTTCGACTACTTTTTATTGGACATCTATCAATGATATATGTATAATACCCATTGCGTTATTGTTGTTTTAGTTGATATTAATATTGTTAATTGGACCCCATCCTGTTTTATATTGATTTTACTGTTAACATGTACTTATTTTACAAGTTCTTCATAATTAACGTTTTTTTTGTTGTTGTTGTTGTACTTTTTTGGAGTGAACGATCTCAACCTCCATGACAATATTACCGCCTTTTGTTGTTCAGAGGAGAGGATAAACAAGAAAGAATATATTATATACAGTACTTGGTCACGTATATGTCTGTTTATCTGCTTTTATATATGACCAGACGCTCTGATGCATTTCTCGGTCGGTATTATCTCAAGTCGCACACAATCTACACAGAGCACATGATATTGCCATTGCCAAGATTAGGAAACTGACAGAACCTGATTAATGGGGCCTGACTGTTGTATGGATCAGGAGCTAGTCAAATATTAAATATTTTTTACGTTTGAGTTTTTCTTCATTAGAAGTTTGCATGTTATATACTCTAAGTTGCAAAATTGCACAGAAACCAAAAACATTAATCTGTCGCAATAATTTTATGCCACGAACCTTATATGATTTTTTAAATTACACATCACAGATTTGTTCTTACTTTTACTTTTGGCTTACATGTGAATACCTTTTTACTGTGCATTTTCATGGTTTGGTATATGTTGCAATGCTCATAGGACTTTGTCATATATTCTTATACGATATAGAAAGTCGCATGCAATTTAGAATCATACATTATGTTTTGTGCACTAAGCACACAAACTCCTATTATTCTTGTTACTATCACACTTATATTTTATTAAAGACGGTTCAATTTAAGGTAGGATTATTTGAGCGAAAAGATAATGAAGGTTATTATAGAAGCCCAACTCTAAGTAAACAATTTATTTAATTGAATGCTATACAGTTCGCATTATTATCAGGTATCAGAAGAATTGAATGATGAGTTACAACGGTGGAATGTCTTGAGAGAAATTTTATTTTTATGCTGGTGTCTTAATCTGGAAAGTAAACACAAGTTTACATTTTCTAAAAGTCAAAGTTTCCCGATAGTCCTGCATGTCATGCAAAGGTAAATCTTTTTGTCAATAAACGGTGGTTTATAACCGTTCTGCACTTAAGAAACAATTCTTTGTTCTATGACATGTTTGTGTTTTTGTTCTTTTTAAAATTCTGAGCAAGATATTTCATCCGGGAAGGTCTTCCCACTTATCAGCGATGCGGGGTCTTTTCAGACATATATCATAGATTTTTCTCTCATAATAAAAGTTAGACGTGGCCACTTTACACCGTGATAAAACAGTCTACATAACTTAGAAATGAGCGCCCCGTCTGTATGTAAGCGTTCCTCGAAAAGTCGTCTGAAAGGCGCCATGTTGTGCTATAAACAACTTAAATTTTAATGAGTTGAAATTTCGGTCATTATTCGTGTTTGATGAATATCAGAAGTAAATATGAATAATAAATATATCTTTAATTAGCTTGACGTAGCTATATTCCATCTGTGGTGTCATATGTTTATATTCGAGTTGTTTGCGTTGCATCTTTGGAACGATATACTATAAACACGTCTTAAATGTATGTTCTGTTCTGTGGTTTGTATTCAGGTCTCATTCCTTCTGTTCAAGAACAATTCGTTACTAGTAGATCTAAATATTGCCATTTAAGCATTTTAAATCGTATGCTTATCAACAACTGTTTGGCGTATTTTGAGTAGAGAAAACATGTGTTATCATTTTTAATATATATTTGGCAATATCAAGTTATATAAAGGTGATGGATTGGAAACATCTTTTAAAGTAGTAATTATCTACTTGATTATCTGCCTGTTGTTACGCTATTCACTTATGAAAGCTAGGTACAATTTTCGTTGTATATTACATAGACATTACATCGTTCCTCTTTACTGTGTTTTTAATAAAATATTTATTTGTCTAAGTTTTTTACAACCATGATACTCAAAACGTGTATTTGACTCTGCAAAGACGTGTGACTTTTTATTATTACATATTTGTATCTATGTATAATGGATATACATTTAGAAAAAATAAAGCATAAAAACAAAACATTTAGTGTGGAATTTATTTAACTTACTGAACGTTGCGTTTAGTACTTTATTCGTCTTGATTAAAAAAAAAATCCTGTTTCATTTGTGATTACAAGTTAATTGGAAGAGTTATATGAGAGGACCAGAACAAGTATATTTCCGAGAAAATAATCTCCTTATAAACTGGTCGTGTAACATAACAAGGCAAACAGACTGGTGTAGATGTAATCAAGACAGAGGCTTTAACGATCAGTAAGCTAAAATTTTATGGCGGGAATAAAAATATATGAGCATTGCAACATATACCAAAGTTTGAAAAGGCACAAGGAAGAGATATTCGAATGCAAGCCAAACGTAAAAGTAATTATGTGCTAATTCATTTAACAAAGAAGTAAACACAACAGTTACCGCCTTGGAACGGTCAGTCGGCAATATGGACAGACTGGTGTGCTTAAACTGATTTTGCAGAGCTCTAACCTCGAACTTCCTGATGGGATTCTCAAATTTAAGCAATGAAAAGAAAACTGATCTGTTTGAATAAAAATGTTCAAGTATTATTTCTATTTGAGGAACAACACAAAATGTTGAGTGTAAATGAAATTATTTTTTTAAATCAAGAAAGATTTATTAGAGAATTGTAAATGGTTGCAGCATCCTGTTTATGTGAAGATGGAATTAAGGAACCAAAGTCCAATGTCCATCAAAGGAAATACACGTAACAATCCTAATAGGATGACTTAAATGACAACATAGATTACATCCACAGAGAGATCTGAAATAACAACAAGCTTTTGCTGTTGTTTAGACAATATGCCATTAGGCATAAATGTACAGGTCACTGTTGAACAGAAGCTCGACGGCGACCTGCGATGCTTTGCTTCAATGTATCCTTGTTAGTATTCCACAATCGCCGTATGTCCGTAACAGATGTCGTCAGACTCCGGAAAGAAGGGAATTGATAGGTCGACGACTTGCAGTTTCATACAAACATACTATTGCCAGGCATTGAGAGAAATATACACAAAAAATATCAATAAAATGCTTACCGAGAGACGCGTATTCTGCTGTACCGCATTTTGACCGCAAACCATTTTATTCCAGGAATCTAAATGTGCCGAGTTGCGAAGTGCGGATAACAGATCGCCAGACAGAGTAAGATTATGCAAGATAGGTCTCTTGCTTCGCGCAATTTTAACAGCTTGATTTGGAATTAGGCACAGACATAGAACCGTATGGATAATCAAAAGTTAATCCATTTTTAAATTCAATTAATTCTCACTCAAGTTATGAAATTTTAGGTACCAATATCACAAGGCACTATTTCCATGCAAAAGGTAGGTATAAACTTGGGAACCATGAAAGGCGGTTCCTATATGTTTCATTTGTTTGTTCAGTTTTACGCATTTCTTTTCTTCCGTAAATGAAAAATGATATATAAATAAAATTATCGCGGCAGAGTCTTTCAATTTCCACTATAGTAAAATGCTTATTCTGTAGAAACATATAATGAACTTACTGCTAGCGCAGAGCTCTATGGTCAAAAACAGTAATATATTAACCTTTTATAACCTGAGCTTGGTGTCGTCACTCTTTTAAAAATTACTGAATTAAACACAATTTATATGCTTTTCTATTTATTTCATTGTACCACGGCTAGCTGTTCAAAGCTGCAAATCGGGCTTATATAATCGATTAGAAACTAGAGCCTTTACGAAAGTTGCGATAATTTAACACACACGAAATAAATTTATTAGTGTGTCGGTCCTTTTTAGGGAGGCCGCAGCAATTCATGAAGTAAAAGGATTCTTAACTCCAGCCTCAAACCCAAAATGTACTTCCACGGAAACTATAAACCTACCGTTGTGTCATATTTCTTAAGAAACCAGTTACATTGTCTTGATTCGGTAGTATTAGTGCATTTACTTTCCCTGATCTTCATGACCTGGGTGTTCTGTTTTATCCATTTTGATCTGACATTTCTTTGAATTGCTTTCTCAGATTCATAAAATAGAATAAAACACTGGATAAACTTTCAAGAGATTCGGTGTATCAACTTTTATTTGAACAATAATCCTCACTTAACATTCGTTTACATTATACGTCGCATCGGCACATGTATGGTCATTTATCGACAAATACTGTCCATGGTGCTTTAACGCTCCGGAAAAAAATGCAATATTTATTTCCTAAGTGTTTTTCCGAGATTTTTTTCAGCAGAGGTATTTGTATCAATTTAGTCATAACAATCGGATGACAGAAACCATCTATACGTGTCTCTATATTTTGTGTCGACATGTAGTCCTACGTTTTGCGTCCGGTATTTTATAAAATGTCATTTTTTAAATGTGTCTGAAGTTGGAGAACCAGCTGTTATTTTGAATTTACTTTGTGCAAAATTACTTAAATCTATCGTATTCTAAACTTACGATAATAAAGAACAGGATGTCTCCTATTTAAAATCTAAACAGCGTTATGTACAGTAGTACATCAGCGTTTAAGGTTACGCTAGTCAGGTTAAGGGTTGTTTACCGTTGTGGTATTGATGACGTACCATTAGCGTAACTGCTAGAAAGCTCATTTCTTTATTTTTAACTGGGTTTCGAGAATGTTTTGGGTTTTGTAAATGTTCTAGAAATTCTCTAGGTATATATAAGGACGTGTTAGCCGGTTTAAGAGAAGTTTGGATAAGAAGTTTGGATAAGAAGTTTGGATAAGATGTTTGGATAAACGTTTGGACATAGAGTTTGGTCATATAGTTTGGAAATACTTGCAGCTTTTATATTAAATCTTTCTGTGTTGGAACTTACGTGGACTTTCTATATTCTACAGTGATATAAATATTAAAGTGTTGGATTTGGAATTATATTATTAACATTCGTGTATAGTTCTACCTTTGGGTTATTTCAACTGTGCTTATCTACGAGGACATTCTACCGAAAACTCTTCAGGATTATTCGACATTGGATTATTAATTGGACTACATGTATTAAAGGGACACCTCCAAAAGGGACAAAATGTGAGCTTACATTTATTTTGCTTTCTGAAATTTTGTCTCATTTATTTGCTTTTGCTTTATTACGCCATAAATTTAATTTTTTTATTAAAATAAATCATTATTGTACTAGTTTGTTGCTGGCTTCTTCTTTCTGTTACACCATTTTGTCGTTTAGTAAACGTGCCATTTTATAAATAAACTTGTATAGCGACACCGGTCGTAACAACAGCAATAAATATATTATATAGTTTAGTAAAAACTCGATCCTAAAAGGAACGCTTATTAGCTTTAAATATTATAAATCCACCAGCGTGCAGTTCTGTATTACCAATCTGTGTTGGGAAAAACCTCAGCCCACAACCTGCAGTCTGTTAGTGGGCTCAGTCTGGACAAATTTCTAAGATTGTCTACATCTTATATCGACATTATTATCATAAGTGTGCCGTTGAAATATTTCTTCGCAAGAAAGTGTACTGGACATTTGACTTAATATAATAAGCATACAAATATACAATGAAATGTTAGCAGTAAAGCCACGTTGTAAACTTTCTAAATCATCAAACGTTGGAAACATGCAAAATTAACATCGCCAAAATTCTTTACATGATAACGGAAAACGTAACGTCACTAGCTGACCCCTAGTGGTATTTAATCTCTCTCTCTCCTTCTCTCTCTTTCTCTCTTTCTCTCTCTCTCTCTCTCTCTCTCTCTCTCTCTCTCTCTCTCTCTCTCTCTCTCTCTCTCTCTCTCTCTCTCTCTCTCTCTCTCTCTCTCTTTCTTACTCAATTAATGATTTCAACGGAATGTTTTGTTCAATATAGCAACACGGTTTTGATTAAGTAAAATTAATTCAAAACAAAATAACTACAATATGGGTATAAAATACACAACTATGACTGGTTGTGAATATATCGACA
>CM017559.1:8927917-8980417 GCA_007844125.1 Sinonovacula constricta
CAGAGAGTGATACAGTTACATACCCTCCAGAGAGTGATACAGTTACATACACTCCAGAGAGTGATACAGTTACATACACTCCAGAGAGTGATACAGTTTCATACCCTCCAGAGAGTGATACAGTTTCATACCCTCCAGAGAGTGATACAGTTTCATACCCTCCAGAGAGTGATACAGTTTCATACCCTCCAGAGAGTGATACAGTTTCATACCCTCCAGAGAGTGATACAGTTTCATACACTCCAGAGAGTGATACAGTTTCATACACTCCAGAGAGTGATACAGTTTCATACCCTCCAGAGAGTGATACAGTTTCATACCCTCCAGAGAGTGATACAGTTTCATACCCTCCAGAGAGTGATACAGTTTCATACCCTCCAGAGAGTGATACAGTTACATACACTCCAGAGAGTGATACAGTTTCATACCCTCCAGAGAGTGATACAGTTTCATACCCTCCAGAGAGTGATACAGTTTCATACACTCCAGAGAGTGATACAGTTTCATACCCTCCAGAGAGTGATACAGTTTCATACCCTCCAGAGAGTGATACAGTTACATACACTCCAGAGAGTGATACAGTTACATACACTCCAGAGAGTGATACAGTTACATACACCCCAGAGAGTGATACAGTTACGTACACTCCAGAGAGTGATACAGTTACATACACTCCAGAGAGTGATACAGTTTCATACCCTCCAGAGAGTGATACAGTTACATACCCTCCAGAGAGTGATACAGTTACATACCCTCCAGAGAGTGATACAGTTTCATACCCTCCAGAGAGTGATACAGTTTCATACCCTCCAGAGAGTGATACAGTTACATACCCTCCAGAGAGTGATACAGTTACATACACTCCAGAGAGTGATACAGTTACATACACTCCAGAGAGTGATACAGTTCCATACCCTCCAGAGAGTGATACAGTTACGTACCCTCCAGAGAGTGATACAGTTACGTACCCTCCAGAGAGTGATACAGTTACATACACTCCAGAGAGTGATACAGTTACATACACTCCAGAGAGTGATACAGTTACGTACCCTCCAGAGAGTGATACAGTTACATACACTCCAGAGAGTGATACAGTTACATACACTCCAGAGAGTGATACAGTTACGTACCCTCCAGAGAGTGATACAGTTACATACACTCCAGAGAGTGATACAGTTACATACACTCCAGAGAGTGATACAGTTACGTACCCTCCAGAGAGTGATACAGTTACGTACCCTCCAGAGAGTGATACAGTTTCATACCCTCCAGAGAGTGATACAGTTACATACACTCCAGAGAGTGATACAGTTACATACACTCCAGAGAGTGATACAGTTACGTACCCTCCAGAGAGTGATACAGTTACGTACCCTCCAGAGAGTGATACAGTTACATACACTCCAGAGAGTGATACAGTTACGTACCCTCCAGAGAGTGATACAGTTACATACACTCCAGAGAGTGATACAGTTACATACACTCCAGAGAGTGATACAGTTACATACACTCCAGAGAGTGATACAGTTCCATACCCTCCAGAGAGTGATACAGTTTCATACCCTCCAGAGAGTGATACAGTTACATACACTCCAGAGAGTGATACAGTTTCATACCCTCCAGAGAGTGATACAGTTACGTACCCTCCAGAGAGTGATACAGTTACATACCCTCCAGAGAGTGATACAGTTTCATACCCTCCAGAGAGTGATACAGTTACATACACTCCAGAGAGTGATACAGTTTCATACCCTCCAGAGAGTGATACAGTTTCATACCCTCCAGAGAGTGATACAGTTACATACACTCCAGAGAGTGATACAGTTTCATACCCTCCAGAGAGTGATACAGTTACGTACCCTCCAGAGAGTGATACAGTTACGTACCCTCCAGAGAGTGATACAGTTCCATACCTTCCAGAGAGTGATACAGTTCCATACCCTCCAGAGAGTGATACAGTTCCATACCCTCCAGAGAGTGATACAGTTCCATACCCTCCAGAGAGTGATACAGTTCCATACCCTCCAGAGAGTGATACAGTTCCATACCTTCCAGAGAGTGATACAGTTCCATACCCTCCAGAGAGTGATACAGTTCCATACCCTCCAGAGAGTGATACAGTTCCATACCCTCCAAAGAGTGATACAGTTCCATACCTTCCAGAGAGTGATACAGTTCCATACCCTCCAGAGAGTGATACAGTTCCATACCCTCCAGAGAGTGATACAGTTCCATACCTTCCAGAGAGTGATACAGTTCCATACCCTCCAGAGAGTGATACAGTTCCATACCCTCCAGAGAGTGATACAGTTCCATACCCTCCAGAGAGTGATACAGTTCCATACCCTCCAGAGAAGGATACAGTTCCATACCGTCCAGAGAGTGTTACAGTTACATACCCTCCAGAGAGTGTTACAGTTACGTACCCTCCAGAGAGTGTTACAGTTACATACCCTCCAGAGAGTGTTACAGTTACATACCCTCCAGAGAGTGTTACAGTTACATACCCTCCAGAGAGTGTTACAGTTACGTACCCTCCAGAGAGTGTTACAGTTACATACCCTCCAGAGAGTGTTACAGTTACATACCCTCCAGAGAGTGTTACAGTTACGTACCCTCCAGAGAGTGTTACAGTTACATACCCTCCAGAGAGTGTTACAGTTACGTACCCTCCAGAGAGTGTTACAGTTACATACCCTCCAGAGAGTGATACAGTTCCATACCCTCCAGAGAGTGATACAGTTTCGTATTCTCAACAGAGTAATACAGTTCCGTACCCTCCAGAGAGTGATACAGTTCCATACCCTCCAGAGAGTGATACAGTTTCGTATTCTCAAGAGAGTGATACAGTTCCGTACCCTCCAGAGAATGATACAGATCCGTACCTTCCAAAGAGTGTCACAGTTCCGTACCCTCCAGAGAGTGATACAGATCCGTACCCTCCAAAGAGTGTCACAGTTCCGTACCCTCCAGAGAGTGATACAGTTCCGTACTCTCCAGAGAGTGATACAGTTCCGTACCCCCCAGAGAGTGATGCAGTTCCGTACCCTCCAGAGAGTGATACAGTTTCGTATTTTCAAGAGAGTGATACAGTTCCGTACTTAGTTAACGCTTTGTTGGAAGCCATGTTAGTATTCCAATCAGCGTATGGTCAGCCACAGCACATGTCTGTTACAGATGTGGCTAAAATAATTCTTACAGCCCTGCCTGTTCCTTAAAATGTCTAATTGATGCAGCAAATTTACATATAATTTTTCCTCGTCTTTCAGTTTTTGTTTGATTGCGGTGAAGAACTATGTAGCATTTCTATATAATAAAGTACTTTTTTATACGGTTCAAAACAAAGTTTGTCATTTAAATGTTGTTTGAATCTTGGCTGACGTGTATAAAACATGGTTTCTTCTTAACAGCTTCAGGATGGTTCAAAATTTACTACTGTTATAAGCATTCATTTGCGTTCATCATTGTTATGAGTAACAAATATTTTTTTAATGATACTATAACCATGGTTTGCTATTTTTAACTGTTTGGCATTTTAGTAACAGGTATTTGTTAAATGGTCAATAGTTGGATGAGCACAAGTAAAAACCAAACTATAACTGTATTTTGAAGACTGATCATTCAAAGATGTTGAATTCACCATCCTTTCAAATTTTAATGTTCCAGTGCCAAATGTTCGCTTAAAAACAACAACAATCAGCAAATATTTTATTTTTACTGCAAAACAAATCGTTTTCAGGACATCTAGTTGGACTTAATTACATTACGAGATTATTACGCATTACATATTTAATTATTATATAAAATAAATAGGTAAATAAGAAATGTTCCTATAAGTATTACCACGAATATTTAAATCGAAACTTCCTCTAGACAAAGGCAAACAGGTTACATGTAAAAGTGACAAAGGACACAGAGATGAGACATAATACACCAAAAGAAAGTTACCGCCTTGGAATGATCAGTATTTATGTTTTATGTTTACTGTACCTTGTATAAAGTTTACTTTTTTATTTTAAAACATAAAAAGAGGCACGATTTAAGAGTAAAAAAGGAAAACCACTTTAAAATAACAAATAATTGTAATTAATTATTTAAACGGTTAACAATCGCAATGTTCAAAACATTATAACATCAATACTACGGTTGCATCATTTCAGAAGTGTATTCCGAAAACCTGATTTGTAAAAGGCTGGTGCTAGACAGTCGATACCACACTTTAAACATTCCCTAGAGGCATCTCTAAATCGATTCTCACGTAAGCGTTGAATTCTTTTCCTGTTTATATCGAACATTGCTATGCGCCTGCCCATATTAAATAATAATGATATTGAAATCGCGACATTGTAGCCACGATTAGCAGTGTTTTAAAAGTAAGAATTACTTCTATGTAAGTAAATATAATTTGAAAAAAGCCACAGGATGTCGAAGTCGACATGTACTAGAGTAATAATTTTCATGAATCTTATCATTTGTAAGCAAGAATCAAATGTTGCAAATGTAATTACAGGTTATTAAATGATCAGTCCGTTACATTATCTTGATAAACAATACTTGATAATATTCAAATACCAACTCCATAGAGACCACAATGGCCGCGACTAAGGCTTCATCGTTTCATTGGTTGCCCTATAATGGCTAGATATTTTTTTTATTTTATTTTTTATTTTGACTTGAATTATTATTAGATACGTAGGCTTTCTGTACTTACCAAACATATATTTAATATTTTGTAAAACAATTCGTTTGATATAAGATTTTTAAAAACGCTTGTGCTTTCAAACATGTGAAATATGATCCACGACCTCAAATTACACAGCTACTATTTCGCATGTTTTAATAGTCCTGTTTAATATAACATGGTGACTTCCCTTGGTAAGTTATCGTTTGTTTTACGTTTCATGTTCCGACGAATAAATAAAAAAAAACAAAATTCTATTTCTATATCTCAAATCATGCCGAACTTATAAAACAGGCTATGGTAGATAGTAGACGAGCTTGATTATTTTTAAATGACTTATCTGTCAATTTAAATTAATTATATAATATGCATCGTCAAAATATGTTTTAAAAATCAATATGATAAGACTTAAACGATACTTTTTTTTCAAGTAATCAACAATCAAAATTATGTATCTGGGTTTAATTTCAAGTCAATTGGTTAAGGTGAATTATTTTTCTTTGACAATATTTGCTAATCCACAAAAGAACGAAATGTATCATCTCGCTTTGCGATGTTTTTAGAAGAACGCCTAGCACATTAAGACAACCATGCATGTTACATAGTTTAAAATGTATATAAAATAATATGGAACTGAAATAACACCATTAAATAACCATCAATATATTATACATAAAACTATTTTGATAGATTTCTTGTACACATGAACAAAACGCGTAAACGAGATTTTTTTTTGGTTTGAAGATACCAGACAAAGTATAATGGAAAGTTCTTTAAATAAATTTATCAATGTGTGTTTTTTTAGTTAGGCTCTGAAAACTATTTACTGAATAAAGGACAGATTATTTCTTAGCAAAACTGAATAAGTCATTGAAGTTTAATTGGACAATTATAATTGTCAATGTAAGGAAAATATCTAAAATTTGTTTTGCCGTGTGTCCTTATTTGTCCTAAAAATAAACAGAAGAACTCGTGCTGTTAATATTTTAACGCTCTGCTGATTGATGAGTAGGTTTAAAGAAAGGGATGTTCATTGAAATATTTGTTACTTGAAGCAGAGCAGGTACAATGTTTTCTTCATTGTTGCAGCTTATACTATCATTACAACATTATTGCTTAAAGACACAATGTTGAAACCTTAGATACGTCTCAGTCGTATAAAAATCTGACGTTGAAAGTTTGCGTGTGAGTTATTTCATTTATAATTTATATATATTTTAATCTGAAAAAAATCACATGAAAAACATTATCATTGTCGTAAACTTAGACATACAACACCATTTTATAATTTGCTTTTCACATTTGCCACGGCTAAACTGTTATAATCAAGTGACAGCTAGAGCGTTCCAAAAGGTCAGTTATAGATTCATTTAAAAAAGTACTGAAGCAGTCTCCAACATATTCCAAATAAAATTCTATTGACTTTAAAGGCTCATGTTGTTCCTGTGATCAAATATTGTAATAGTAATGGATGAAATGGTTAAAGCAGAAGAAAACTCACAATTTGAATGAAAGACGTTACTAAATATCTCATTAGTATATTGAACGCAAACACAAAGGCGGTCAGCACAACTGCAGAAAGCAAAAACAAAACAAAACACACCACCTTTTAGAATATGTTGTTATTATAATTGTAACTAAATAAGAGTTTGTTTTATTGAACTAAAGAATATTATGTCTCCGTAATGTAATTGAGTTCCAGGCACAACGAAGCACCACTTCACAAAAGGAAATATAATATCTGTTAATTGCTTAATGTCTGTTTCAATAGGTCTATAACCTTTTCCTGTACCGAACCTTCAACTATGATGTTTTGGAAATTAAAAAAAAAAATAAAAGTGGTGAGGGAATATATGGGATTAATGGCACAAAACAACATTACAACCCGAAAAAACGGAATAAATAACACTTGATTCCTGGTATTTTACCGGTAATTAAAAGCAAATATGCGTCAGAAGAAAAATTAATGGTCGGCTAAAATTAATGTATATACTATAGGCACCTTTCTACAATTAATGGTCGGCTTAAATTAATGTATATACTATAGGCACCTTTCTACAATTATTGGTCGGCTTAAATTAATGTATATACTATAGGCACCTTTCTACAATTAATGGTCGGCTTAAATTAATGTATATACTATAGGCAACTTTCTACAATAAATGGTCGGCTAAAATTAATGTATATACTATAGGCACCTTTCTACAATTAATGGTCGGCTAAAATTAATGTATATACTATAGGCACCTTTCTACAATTAATGGTCGGCTTAAATTAATGTTTATACTATAGGCACCTTTCTACAATTAATGGTCGACTAAAATTAATGTATATACTATAGGCACCTTTCTACAATTAATGGACGACTAAAATTAATGTATATACTATAGGCATCTTTCTACAATTAATGGTCGACTTAAATTAATGTATATACTATAGGCATCTTTTTTACAATTAATAGTCGACTAAAATTAATGTATATACTTTAGGCATCTTTCTACAATAAATGGTCGACTAAAATTAATGTATATACTATAGGCATCTTTCTAAAAGTAATGGTTGACTAAAATTAATGTATATATTATAGGCATCTTTCTACAACTAATAGTCGACTAAAATTAATGTATATACTATAGGCATCTTTTTTACAATTAATAGTCGACTAAAATTAATGTCTATACTATAGACATCTTTTTTACAATTAATAGTCGACTAAAATTAATGTATATACTTTAGGCATCTTTCTACAATAAATGGTCGACTAAAATTAATGTATATACTATAGGCATCTTTTTTACAATTAATAGTCGACTAAAAATAATGTATATACTATAGGCATCTTTCTACAATTAATAGTCGACTAAAACAATAGGCATCTTTCTACAATAAATGGTCGACTATATTAATAAATATATTATAGGCATCTTTCTATAACGAATGGTCGACTAAAATTAATGTTTATACTATAGGCATCTTTCTACAATTAATGTTCGACTAAAATTAATGTATATACTATAGGCATCTTTCTACAATAAATGGTCGACTAAAATTAATGTATATACTATAGGCATCTTTCTACAATTAGTGGTCGACTAAAATTAATATATATACTATAGACATCTTTCTATAACGAATGGTCGACTAAAATTAATGTATATACTACAGGCATCTTTCTACAAATAATGGTCGACTAAAATTAATGTATATACTATAGGCATCTTTCTACAATTAATAGTCGACTAAAATTAATGTATATACTATAGGCATCTTTCTACAATTAATGGTCGACTAAAATTAATGTACAACAATAGGCATCTTTTTATAATAAATGGTCGACTATTTTAATGTATATACTATAGACATCTTTCTACAATTAATGGTCGACTAAAATTAATGTATATACAATAGGCATCTTTCTACAATTAATGGTCGGCTATTTTAATGTATATACTATAGGCATCTTTCTACAATTAATGGTCGACTAAAATTAATGTTTATACTATAGGCATCTTTTTACAATTAATGGTCGACTATATTAATGAATATACTCTAGGCATCTTTCTACAATTAATGTTCGACTAAAATTAATGTATATACAATAGGCATCCTTCTACAACTAATAGTCGACTAAATCTAATGTATATACTTTAGGCATCTTTCTACAATTAATGGTCGACCAAAATTAATGTATATTCTATAGGCATCTTTCTACAATACAACCAATCCATGCTAAAATCCTATGCTATTTCAGAATAGAACAATACAGAAGCATTTTACTGATACATGGCAACTACAGCAATTATTTAGATATATTTAGGCAATTAAATCGTCTACGAGTGTCGTTCATCTGAAACATTAATTATCGGTATGAGTTTTCTTAGCGAAAAGGTTTTTGTGGAAATGACGAGTTTAGTCGCTGCATTTTTTATTGTTCGGTAGTACTTCCTTCTAGCCGATATGTCATATGGCTTGCATATGAAATATGTTAATACTGTTATGGCATTCAAAAAATCTGCCAAAACATGACAATAATAATTCGTTGTGGGATTTTAAGTGCACAGCTATAAAAAAGCGATGTTGTTTTCTACTTATGTCGCCAGAAAAAAAAAAACTTAATAAGACAGATGGTATAAATGCAGCAATATTTGGCAATTTAAATGTCTAGCTATCTTTTATCTGCGTATATATTGTCAGACGTTTATCCTGCATTTGATAGGCGAAATTTAATCCTCGTGGATTTTTTTCATGTTGCAGACAGTTTCAGAGCCAGAGTTGTAGATCCGACTTCACAATTGACCTACAGAACTGATAGAACCGAAATTATTCGTGGCACGTCTGTCTAGATAAAGCACTATCAATAGGTATTACGCCGAGTTTATAACCATTTTTAGAAGCAAACGATTTACTTTTCCCAGCCTGTTAATTGGTTATTCCCAATATAGATAAACATGCTGCATTTCCATATGTTCTCGGAATACGCATGCTATTAAGTAATATGGACATAACGTATTTTTATTAATTATTTTTATACGCATGACATATAATGGAAGTTCAAATGACATACACGCTGTTAGAATAGCGTTGTTATCAGTTTATGAAGAATTAAAAAATGAAACAGCGACATTTAATATTTAAAACATTATCGATTAACAAAACGGAATTAAACCATCGCTTCTAGAAGTGACACACGTTAAAAAGAGTTATAGAGTGTGTGTTTTGTTATGACCTATGCTCTGCAGTATTGAAATGTCAATCAGTGTTCTAGGGTTAATGATTTAAAGATATAAACATATATGAATAGCGTTTTTGTACTATGTTTTTTAGTAGTAAAATATCCACAAATGTCATTTCTATTGAAAGAAACTCACGTCTGCCCTATAAGCTTTAAGAATGACTATCCAACAACCGGTGCTGCTCCAAGATTTTGCTTTTAGTATAAGTGCCTTTCCGCGGAATATATATTGAAATCGGAAGCCTAATTTTCTTTCTTTGAGTATCTGCATCAAAAACCCTCGTGTATTCTAAAATTGATATTTCTGTTTTCTGTATATCTGGTTTTGCTGTTTTTGTTAATTGGCTGTAAAGCTGACATTGTGCAGTTACTTATCATAAGTGATAAGAACGCAGTAGTTATGTAATTTTAGTTTAATAGCTGATTAGGCATGCATTTTATATTTCCTACCTTAAACACATATTTAACTATTAAATTAAACAAATTTACAATGCACTTTGATAATTCAAAAACATTTCTTTTCATTCAATGTGACTTTGAATTGGTTATTAATTATTTTTATTCAGCACAATAAAGTTATTACGAACGTTAGATAATAACATAAACTCGATATATTAAAATACTAAAAACTCAACATATTTTTCATGATTTGCTTAACTTTCTTTGACCGATTCTCGAACTGAGGTGTAAAGGCTTAATTGGAGGGCGTATTGGAAGTCCTTTCGTCGTAGTGTCAAGCAGATCACGTGACTGTAACAGACGTGTTAACTTCTCAGAAATAATACAATAAGGATATTGTTAAATTGTGTTGTCCATTGTGTGAATATGCTATGGTTGTAAAGACAACGGCAGCTGTGTTACAAAAAGACCAATGCCATTGCTGCTGAAAACCGACATTTTATCGCCATAGCAATTAACAACCTTTTTGTTGTGGTTAAAATTAAACGCCACTTCTTGTAAATAAAAATGCTTTCACAAACGTTCGATTACATTTGTGTATTAAGACTGTAACTATAATCTTTTGAATGCGTTTTGAAACATAGCGCAAAACAGTGACAGATTATGACAGATCGGTTGCTTTAAGTCTTTAAGTTTCAATCGCCCTTGAGGCAGAAAATAGCTTAGATATAAAAGTGCCTATTGAGATCAATTAACTGTATTACATTTACCTATACTGCAAACAATTCTTCATGTTTATTTTCTTACCAAATGACGTTTTTGCGGGAGTTTTCTTTTTTGCAAGTTATCTGAGAAAAGGAGATCAAAATATTTCACTTAAATAAGATAAGTTCAGCCATTATATGCGTTAATACTATGTGAGAATATCGTGTTTCTCTTTCGTTTATCTATTGAAACATTTATTTGTAAAATCCATAATTTTTAATATACAATTTACGTGTTTCGTGTTGACTTCTTTTCAATGTATTTTTCCTGCGTTTCTTACTACATATAAGTCGTTATTGTGAATCTTTGTTGTGACGTTTCAAGAAATAATTGAGCTTGCCTCGGGAGAATGAAACCACACTTAGTTTACAATCATTGCTCTTTCTTAAGATTCAGTATGGGATTGGGAGTTCCCAACCCGATAGATTTTCTACGGAAAGGAGACTTGATGAGTTTCGTTTAAATTCACGTAGTCATCCGAGGATTGGACTCTCAATTTCACTGTCATAATGACATGAAAATAAAATCTTCTCACAACGAGCCGAACCCCACATGTGCTAGAGATTATTTTTATGTACATTTAATATAACTTATTAAGCACCATTTGCCGAATGACTGTTCCACGGCGGTAACCGTTTTTTTTTTTATCTTATTTAATGTCAGAGTTTTGTTGAAATCTTTAAATTTGACTGCCATTTGAATACCGTTGTTCTTTTGCAGTAATGCTTTCTTGCACAAAGATATATATTGCGTATGATGTTTTATCGAACTTAGTTGAAGCTGGTGCTAGATGCTTCAATAAAAGTAACCCAACAACATTTTATGGGTTTTAAAGTTTTTTCTTTCGATGATTCGTTTAACAGTATTCAATAAAAAATGTTCGTATGAATTTAGGACATTGTATTTCTCCAGTTCGAAAATCTGTACAAGTTAGTGTTTATACTGTACATATCATATATGTTATCCAGTATATATGTTGATTATTATGATGCTACTTACATAACCAATCAACATTGAAGTGAATCTAACACTCAAGAATTCCTTGTCTCATTGACCCAGTTTCATTATAGTTTAAATTGTTGTTTTATCAGTATGTCAAAAATCTACGACATTCTGTTATAGTGTAGGCAACTGAACATATTACACATCCTTACACTTTCCTCATGACGGAACCACATGTGTGCGGTTTATTTGAACAAACAAAGTAAACACTGCATCCAACTTCTTCTATTACACAAGATATTATTTATACCTCTCATTTACCGGAGAATGCGGATCACCATGCAAATAGAGATAAGAAATACTAATTACGCACGGCCGACATAGGATCAGGTCGCAGACATATTGTCAGCAATAAAGATGATTGAATACTTAGCGCTGGTCTTGATGTCGCAAGCGTGTGGCAAATATCAGTCAATGTGTATTAAAAAGATACGAAATTATAAGAGATAACAAGAATGGTCGTAATTTTTTTTCGCAGAATGTATCATATTATGTATTTAGCTGCAATAAATTGCTGTCAATGAGCATTTAAAAGGTAAGTTTTATTATAATAAAATATTATAATAGGTTGTCTGTTATAAACAAATAACTATCTAAGTCTAGAATATAGAAATGGAAGAGGATTCTAAAACTTTTTGAACATAAAAAGTAGCAGTTAGTTAGAAATACTGTATATAATATTTCAGTATAAAGTAAGCCTTCACAGACAAAAATTAGACGAAATGGCTTTTGTATTAAGTGTAGACATTTTTTCTATGTACACAAAAATACTTGTTTTGTCAAAGTTTTGTTGTAAGCTATGTTAATATAAACTTTACATAATACCGTTAACATAATAAAAAAGTCAGAAAATATCATTATAAGAATTACCACAGATATTTAAAGAAAAAAGGAACAAAATACAGTTACCGCCATGGACCGACTTGGGTGCATAAACCTGGGTTGTGGAGCGCAATAACTTACACTTACACTTCCTGAAAGGCTTTCTAACAAACAGTATAAATATATATATCCCATCCAACTGAGACAATGAACTTAACTATCAAAATATGTACAATATGCACAGAAGATTAAAGCCTTAGCAACCTAAAAGTTCCAAACGAGACAGTGGTTTGACATAAAAAAAATCCAAGCGATGACGTATATTAAGCACAATTCGATGACGTCTTTCGATACAAATGTATTGACGTCATATGTCAGCGTTAAAATGTGCAATTAAAAAAACAAACACACAAAGCAAAGTAAAGAATTTTAGAAAACTATCCAAAACAACAAATCAAAATTTAGTATAATTACGAGCTCATTGCTAATGAAATCCGAATGTTTTGTAATAATTGGCCAAGGATTTAAAGAAAAAGCCCCTATCTGATGCGGGTTTGATTAGAAGGGGATAAAGTTAACCTGAAATCACGTTCAAAGCAGTATAAGAAAGTCGATTTTTTTTCCAAACGTTAAAGACGTATCATTAACATTTCATTGTGATTATTTATTTTATTCATTATATTTATTTTTATACATTACGCTACGAAGATGTTTTTTCCTGATGATGACCAAGGCTGTCATAGGTCCAGAAAGTAAGTGAAAAATAAAATAAACGATTAAACAAAGCTGTAACCTCGCACTTTTTGATGTTTTTTTTTCAAATGAAAGTATTAAAAAGAAAACCGATCTATTTAAATATTATTAAATAAAAATGTCCAAGCTCGACGTTTTTGTTGATAAATGTTTACGTCGTTAAAAGAAAGTAGAGACGTAATTGAAAAAAAATAAAAGAGAGAGAAGAATTATTTTTATTATAAGTAGTATAGAAAAAAGGTCATTGTAAATGAAATTAAAGTTTGAATCAAGAAAATCAAACGACCAAATAAGAAGTGTTAATGGTTAAAGTATCCTGTTCACGTGCAGATGGAATTTAGGAACCATAGTTCAATGTACATCAAAGGAAAGCACGGGTAACAATCCTTACATGATGCATTAAATGACTACACATATAACATGCACAGGGAGATTTTAGGACCGCCACAGGTAATATTGTTTCAATCATGAATAAGGAAATATGTCCTATGAGCATTGCAACATATACTTAAATTTGAAAAGGCACAGGACAAATGCATTCCCATCGTGTCAAATGCTAAAGTAAGAACAAATCTGTGATGAGTCCTTAAACAAAAAGAGAAAACTCAGCGGTTATGTGCTTGAAACGGCCAGTTGCTTAAACAGGATTTACAAAGCTCTAACCTCGCACTTCCTGGTGGGTTTTTGAAGTACATGCAACGAAAAGAAAACCGATTTATTTGAATAAAAATGTCCACGCGCTGACATTTTCTTTGATAAGTTATGTAAAAAATAGTGACGTCATTGAAAAAATATCTTCATAGTGTTTAGAAGAGAGATTATGTTTTCGATACGAAAAACTAGATGTAAATGACGGGGTTGTAAGGAATAAAAAGAGAACCGACCTATTTGCGAAAATGTCCAAACGGCGACGTTTCTTTACATAAGTTATGACATCATTTAAATAAAGTATTGACTTCATTGGAAAATAATGTCCATATGGTATTAAGAAGTGAGATCACTTTTGTTTCTACTAGAAGAACTACACAACATGTATATTGTAAATAGACTTTTTGAATTTAGAAACATGAGCAGAGAAGAAGTGTAAATGGTTGTCCATATGTTGATGCAATTAAGGAACCAAATTCCAATGTTCATCAAACGGAAATACACGTAACAACCCTTATATGATGGATTTAATGACAACATAGATTAAATCTGCCTCTCTCATTTTTAGTATTTCTATGATACCTACTTACTAATAAAGTATCACAATAACACAAAATAAGTGCCCTCGAGTAATACCAAAAGGATGATAATATTTAAAACTCGGTGGTGGTATTTTGAATCTATCATTTAAATCCAGAAAAACTTGTCATCACAACTCTTCTAGAAATAATAGCTTATGTTATATCATCATGAACGGTTAGTATCGAATCTAACTTATTGTGTTACATGTTTTTAATTATGTATTTACTGATTATAGAAATAAATCGTAATAACACTTATAAGTCATAATTGTTAATTGTGGATGAAATTCCAGACTACAGTTTGGGTGCGCCATAACCGTTCAACTAAAAACCTGGAAGACCTTCCCATATAAAATTACTGGGACTCGAGCTGCGAAGGAAAAGTCACACCTACATAATATGATGTATTGATGAGTATTGTGTATAATGTATAACATCAATGACAGACATGGTACCATTCTGTTTATAATGACGGATTTGTAGATTATCCCATAACAGGTTCCTACATATTTATCTATGTTATTATTGTGCAACATTCAAACTGCACTCATTCATATCTCCAATGTTTCCATTAAAGGCGGGCAGTTTACAAACTGGTCGAGGAACTTGTTTAAGTCCATGATAGACCTGCAATTGATAAAAAACTGTAAAATCTCCGAGGCTAGACGATTACATGGTCGAAAAGTAATGAAAGCCAGTTAACTGTTTCCATGCGATATGTAATAATAAGATTATTGTTTAATAGCCTGTCCGTAATAAATCTCGCCAACAATGCCAGAAATAATGGATATTTTATCCATAAACCAAATGTTATCTCCAGTCATTGTAAAACACACAATAAAACAGCACAGACTGATCTCATAAAGATTTAATAATAATCTCACCAAACAATTGTTTTCACCACTAAAAACTTGTCATGTAAATCATATATCAACCTATATAAACTAATGTATCTTATGTTCAAACATAAAACTTATCTTTTTCAGACAATTTTATGAATATATTCTATTCAGATACTGGATAAAGAAAGAGTATGTCGAATGTATCATTGTGTTTTATCTCTATTCTCTCATGCATATTGGTACATTATGTTATTTGATGGTTTTGTTTGGAATAAGGCTTCATCGCTGGGTGTCCGTGGTCTAGTTGTAAAGATAATAGACTTCAGATAAGAGGGGTGACGCTTAATATCACGTGATTAATTTGTACCACTCTATAGGGACATAAAGTCTTAATCAGTGCGTTCCGGACAAAGAGGACTCATGTGAAATACGTTTTAGCCTGAAGAACCTGGTAGAACATGTTGTATTAATGTTACGTTAGATGCTGAATTTAAGTTCGGTCAAAATAGAATCGACTAGGGTTTAATAAACAGCTTTACATGGCTCTTAGCTCGTTCTTTTTAATGTTTTTTTTTTAAAGAAGAAACAGTGTAAACATGTCGTGCCAAAGTGAGAAAACTTATAACAGGCAACAGAATCGGGAGTAAATCAGTGGAAAATTACTATTTACTATTGCAATGAGCAGAAAATATGTACTGCAACTAAAAGTTTATTTATTTATTTGTAATATGCATAAACTTGGTTCCAATGCGGTTACTGTTGTGTTGGCTCTTTTTGTTAAATGACTCATCACAAATTTGTTATTACTTCTACATTTTACTTGCATGTGAATACCTTTGTCCTGTGCCTTTAGAGGTTTAGTATATGTTGCAATGCTCATAGGACTTTGTCATATATTCTTATTGGCCGTCGTCATATTTTCTTATTCATGATTACAGTTTAATACGCAATAGCTCAGGTGATAGAGCGTCGGCTTGCGGATCGGAAGGTCGTGGATTCGAACCCCGGCCGGGTCAAACCAAAGACTTTAAAGTTGGTAGTAGTGGCTTCCCTCCTAGCATTACGCCTGACTCGTCGGTGTCAGTATAATGGACCGGCCGGGTTAAGTCCCTGGGCACCTCATAAGTGCCTCTGTGCTATAATGATAGAAATTCCGGCAAAAATTCCGGCTAATCCCATCCCCATCCCTTACAATTTAATATGGTGTCTTTACTGCGTCAAAAGTACCAACAGTATTAAACTCAACTTCCTTATTAACGTAAATAAACATCAGTAATTGCCTTGGGATTCAATAGACCAATTAGAAGACCGTTATAGAACGTCTCGACGGGCAATCTTATCTTCAGTTTGATATTACGAACTTCATAAGTTCCGTCAAAGCATGCAGTAGAGTTTACATGGAAGCAAACGATGTGCTTATCTATACATGGTGATGTGGTTTATATGCACGTAACTGTAATTCCAGGCAGCAAAATATTAAAGATATTATTATAATATATTATTTTTATTCACCAGTTCCATTTATTTATAACCCGTGGAATAGAATGTAACCAAAAGTGCCAAAGGAACAACATAAAGATAATGCTATTGTTTATAGAAATGCCTAGTTTTATTGACAAAAGGAGGCACATAAAAAATGTTATTGATTGTCCCTTTGTTATCATACACGTTCATAAATTATGGATAAACATGTAGTCGGTCTTTCTATGAAACTGTGTTTAAAATAGTCTAAAATCACCTTTAATAATGCAGATTTAAGCTAACAAGTTCATGTGGTCGGAATGGATTGCACTAAGGCCTGAATTAATAATTATCACTAATCATATTTAAATATAGACGAAATTTTGATGATCACAAATCTAATAGACCCAATAAATTTAAAACGCATCTTCCTTACGCAGTTGTGTGTTGAGGAGTGTCAGTTATGAAAAGCACTGCCAACTGTCTACATCTTATTTGCTATATGCCATACTTTTCAAACAATGGCATTTTATTTAATTTGTGATTTTGTCCTTTAATAGATCTAACCGGCGGGATCGTCTTACCCAGAGACAAGTCTTGTAAATCAGGCAGTGTTAAAATCTGTTGAACATTACGATCTGAATGATCATACCAGAAAGGGGAACTTGTTAGCAAAGTAACACTTAACCGGAAGATTTTCTAGAAATGTGTTTTAGGATAAGCTTAATTGGCAAAAAAAGATGAGGCATAAAAAACAACGTCACATTTGGTGAACATGAATGTTGTATAATCTGTAATCTTTTACGAGGTATATTCTCTATGTTGCTGGATCATTTACTTATGTGTATTTCTAACAAATAACAAGGCGCACAAAAATACTCTTATTTTACCTTCAATGCAATAAGGTATTTTAGTATAACCAGGAGATTAACAGAAGATTAAAGGCTTAGCAACCTAAAAGTTCCAAACGAGACAGTGGTTTGACATAAAAAAAATCCAAGCGATGACGTATATTAAGCATAATTCGTTGACGTCTTTCGATACAAATGTATTGACGTCATATGTCAGCGTTAAAATGTGCAATTAAAAAAACAAACACACAAAGCAAAGTAAAGAATTTTAGAAAACTATCCAAAACAACAAATCAAAATTTAGTATAATTACGAGCTCATTGCTAATGAAATCCGAATGTTTTGTAATAATTGGCCAAGGATTTAAAGAAAAAGCCCCTATCTGATGCGGGTTTGATTAGAAGGGGATAAAGTTAACCTGAAATCACGTTCAAAGCAGTATAAGAAAGTCGATTTTTTTTCCAAACGTTAAAGACGTATCATTAACATTTCATTGTGATTATTTATTTTATTCATTATATTTATTTATATACATTACGCTACGAAGATGTTTTTTCCTGATGATGACCAAGGCTGTCATAGGTCCAGAAAGTAAGTGAAAAATAAAATAAACGATTAAACAAAGCTGTAACCTCGCACTTTTTGATGTTTTTTTTTCAAATGAAAGTATTAAAAAGAAAACCGATCTATTTAAATATTATTAAATAAAAATGTCCAAGCTCGACGTTTTTGTTGATAAATGTTTACGTCGTTAAAAGAAAGTAGAGACGTAATTGAAAAAAAATAAAAGAGAGAGAAGAATTATTTTTATTATAAGTAGTATAGAAAAAAGGTCATTGTAAATGAAATTAAAGTTTGAATCAAGAAAATCAAACGACCAAATAAGAAGTGTTAATGGTTAAAGTATCCTGTTCACGTGCAGATGGAATTTAGGAACCATAGTTCAATGTACATCAAAGGAAAGCACGGGTAACAATCCTTACATGATGCATTAAATGACTACACATATAACATGCACAGGGAGATTTTAGGACCGCCACAGGTAATATTGTTTCAATCATGAATAAGGAAATATGTCCTATGAGCATTGCAACATATACTTAAATTTGAAAAGGCACAGGACAAATGCATTCCCATCGTGTCAAATGCTAAAGTAAGAACAAATCTGTGATGAGTCCTTAAACAAAAAGAGAAAACTCAGCGGTTATGTGCTTGAAACGGCCAGTTGCTTAAACAGGATTTACAAAGCTCTAACCTCGCACTTCCTGGTGGGTTTTTGAAGTACATGCAACGAAAAGAAAACCGATTTATTTGAATAAAAATGTCCACGCGCTGACATTTTCTTTGATAAGTTATGTAAAAAATAGTGACGTCATTGAAAAAATATCTTCATAGTGTTTAGAAGAGAGATTATGTTTTCGATACGAAAAACTAGATGTAAATGACGGGGTTGTAAGGAATAAAAAGAGAACCGACCTATTTGCGAAAATGTCCAAACGGCGACGTTTCTTTACATAAGTTATGACATCATTTAAATAAAGTATTGACTTCATTGGAAAATAATGTCCATATGGTATTAAGAAGTGAGATCACTTTTGTTTCTACTAGAAGAACTACACAACATGTATATTGTAAATAGACTTTTTGAATTTAGAAACATGAGCAGAGAAGAAGTGTAAATGGTTGTCCATATGTTGATGCAATTAAGGAACCAAATTCCAATGTTCATCAAACGGAAATACACGTAACAACCCTTATATGATGGATTTAATGACAACATAGATTAAATCTGCCTCTCTCATTTTTAGTATTTCTATGATACCTACTTACTTATAAAGTATCACAATAACACAAAATAAGTGCCCTCGAGTAATACCAAAAGGATGATAATATTTAAAACTCGGTGGTGGTATTTTGAATCTATCATTTAAATCCAGAAAAACTTGTCATCACAACTCTTCTAGAAATAATAGCTTATGTTATATCATCATGAACGGTTAGTATCGAATCTAACTTATTGTGTTACATGTTTTTAATTATGTATTTACTGATTATAGAAATAAATCGTAATAACACTTATAAGTCATAATTGTTAATTGTGGATGAAATTCCAGACTACAGTTTGGGTGCGCCATAACCGTTCAACTAAAAACCTGGAAGACCTTCCCATATAAAATTACTGGGACTCGAGCTGCGAAGGAAAAGTCACACCTACATAATATGATGTATTGATGAGTATTGTGTATAATGTATAACATCAATGACAGACATGGTACCATTCTGTTTATAATGACGGATTTGTAGATTATCCCATAACAGGTTCCTACATATTTATCTATGTTATTATTGTGCAACCGGTTTAAGCACCCCAGTCGGTTCATATTGCCGACTGACCGTTCCAAGGCGGTAACTGTCGGGTTTGCTCTTTTCCTTAAATGACTCATCACAAATTTGTTCTTACTTTTCGCTTGGCTTGCATGTGAAATACCTTTGTTCTGTGCCTTTTCGGAGTTTGGTATATGTTGCAATACTCATAGGACTTTGTCATATATTCTTATTCAAACTGCACTCATTCATATCTCCAATGTTTCCATTAAAGGCGGGCAGTTTACAAACTGGTCGAGGAACTTGTTTAAGTCCATGATAGACCTGCAATTGATAAAAAACTGTAAAATCTCCGAGGCTAGACGATTACATGGTCGAAAAGTAATGAAAGCCAGTTAACTGTTTCCATGCGATATGTAATAATAAGATTATTGTTTAATAGCCTGTCCGTAATAAATCTCGCCAACAATGCCAGAAATAATGGATATTTTATCCATAAACCAAATGTTATCTCCAGTCATTGTAAAACACACAATAAAACAGCACAGACTGATCTCATAAAGATTTAATAATAATCTCACCAAACAATTGTTTTCACCACTAAAAACTTGTCATGTAAATCATATATCAACCTATATAAACTAATGTATCTTATGTTCAAACATAAAACTTATCTTTTTCAGACAATTTTATGAATATATTCTATTCAGATACTGGATAAAGAAAGAGTATGTCGAATGTATCATTGTGTTTTATCTCTATTCTCTCATGCATATTGGTACATTATGTTATTTGATGGTTTTGTTTGGAATAAGGCTTCATCGCTGGGTGTCCGTGGTCTAGTTGTAAAGATAATAGACTTCAGATAAGAGGGGTGACGCTTAATATCACGTGATTAATTTGTACCACTCTATAGGGACATAAAGTCTTAATCAGTGCGTTCCGGACAAAGAGGACTCATGTGAAATACGTTTTAGCCTGAAGAACCTGGTAGAACATGTTGTATTAATGTTACGTTAGATGCTGAATTTAAGTTCGGTCAAAATAGAATCGACTAGGGTTTAATAAACAGCTTTACATGGCTCTTAGCTCGTTCTTTTTAATGTTTTTTTTTAAAGAAGAAACAGTGTAAACATGTCGTGCCAAAGTGAGAAAACTTATAACAGGCAACAGAATCGGGAGTAAATCAGTGGAAAATTACTATTTACTATTGCAATGAGCAGAAAATATGTACTGCAACTAAAAGTTTATTTATTTATTTGTAATATGCATAAACTTGGTTCCAATGCGGTTACTGTTGTGTTGGCTCTTTTTGTTAAATGACTCATCACAAATTTGTTATTACTTCTACATTTTACTTGCATGTGAATACATTTGTCCTGTGCCTTTAGAGGTTTAGTATATGTTGCAATGCTCATAGGACTTTGTCATATATTCTTATTGGCCGTCGTCATATTTTCTTATTCATGATTACAGTTTAATACGCAATAGCTCAGGTGATAGAGCGTCGGCTTGCGGATCGGAAGGTCGTGGATTCGAACCCCGGCCGGGTCAAACCAAAGACTTTAAAGTTGGTAGTAGTGGCTTCCCTCCTAGCATTACGCCTGACTCGTCGGTGTCAGTATAATGGACCGGCCGGGTTAAGTCCCTGGGCACCTCATAAGTGCCTCTGTGCTATAATGATAGAAATTCCGGCAAAAATTCCGGCTAATCCCATCCTCATCCCTTACAATTTAATATGGTGTCTTTACTGCGTCAAAAGTACCAACATCCTCAGCTTGGAGCTATGCATATTTTAGTGCTTCGCACCTTTAATCCCAGAACACTCTAGTATGGTGGTGCTACGATGATGATCAGCCTCTGCACGTTGATTGTTGGATCCAGCTCTGGTTGTTTCTAAGGAGCCAAATCTAGTTTAATGCTTTTTCAGCAGCAATGCCTACAGCCTGTATTCCTTATGTTCTGTCTCTACCTGGAATTCGCAGCGCTGTAAACATCTTTCACAGGGAAATTGTGGAAACCTTCTGCATCCCACCTATACAGGAAAGAGTCAGGCACTTCATCCCTTTTGTCCACAGTCTTTTATCAACAGGGCATACTTGTTGGCATTCCTTTGTGTGTTTCGTCACTTCTCTCTCCCAGGGTACAGTTAAGTTCTATTGCTTCAATGGTCTGTAGTTTGACCATAGGGCCATCTCTGGCCTGGGGCGGTGGTGTCTACGACCTCAGGGAACTGAAGTCTCTTATCAACATCCATTGTCATCTCCTATGACTTAGCAGTGTTCATGTTACCACGTATTGTGAAAGATGCTTGGGCCCTTTGTCCTTCTTTCAAAAACCTAATTAAGCTTAGCTTTGGGGGTAAAATTCGCATCTTTGTCCTTTTCTGGTCGATGCAGTGAGCAATTTGTATTCAGTCTTGACGCAACTAGTATCTTCATTTGGCCTTTGGGAGAGAGCTACATTGCATGATGAAAGGATATGCTCCAGAGTACTTTTCTTCCCAGATAGCGGGCATAAAGGGTCAGTCAGCTTTTATCCTTTCAGGTTGGCTGGTGTTGGGAGGAAATCGCAAACGCTCTTTAATAAGAACCTAATTCTTACTGGTTTCAGGTGCCACGGCTGATTTTCTTGATAATAATCGATGTTTTTGTTGTTTAGAGAGCGAAGGTGAGATAGTTTGTACGAGACATACGTAAACAACGAACAGAAAAGACCTGTACACAACCACAACGACAAATAATTCAAGAAAACGACTTGTTTTAAGTAATGTTACTTAGTTTATTTCCCCGTGAAAGTTAATCGGGTGGGCTTTTAGATGCATCGCAACAATACAACTATGGTCATATTTTCAACGTCCATTTGCTGCCTCTATTTACTTGATATTCCTATACATAATTATAACGGTATACCTTCTAAGTATATCATCTTCTTTTCGTATTTACCAAATTATTTATCAAGTAACAGTTTGTCTCGCATTTAGGTGTATGTTACATTTGCTTTTATGTGCAAATAACTTGTATCCAGAAACACTGATTGTGTTGATACTGAATGGTCCCTGCGAATATCCAAGATACTAAACTCTTCTGGTTAAGAAATTATTGACCTAAGTTATATTGATAAACAAGGCAGATTACCGTGCAAGAAGATGTTTGAGAACGCAGGACTTATTTAGGATAAGGATCAAGTAATATTTCAATTATAAAGATGATGCAAATAATTATCAATATACCTGGTGTCTCAAAACGACAACATGTGCTGTATTAAACAGATCATGTATTACCACTTACGAACGAATTTGAAAAAATGAGTACCCCGTTTGGTATTAAACTCAACTTCCTTATTAACGTAAATAAACATCAGTAATTGCCTTGGGATTCAATAGACCAATTAGAAGACCGTTATAGAACGTCTCGACGGGCAATCTTATCTTCAGTTTGATATTACGAACTTCATAAGTTCCGTCAAAGCATGCAGTAGAGTTTACATGGAAGCAAACGATGTGCTTATCTATACATGGTGATGTGGTTTATATACACGTAACTGTAATTCCAGGCAGCAAAATATTAAAGATATTATTATAATATATTATTTTTATTCACCAGTTCCATTTATTTATAACCCGTGGAATAGAATGTAACCAAAAGTGCCAAAGGAACAACATAAAGATAATGCTATTGTTTATAGAAATGCCTAGTTTTATTGACAAAAGGAGGCACATAAAAAATGTTATTGATTGTCCCTTTGTTATCATACACGTTCATAAATTATGGATAAACATGTAGTCGGTCTTTCTATGAAACTGTGTTTAAAATAGTCTAAAATCACCTTTAATAATGCAGATTTAAGCTAACAAGTTCATGTGGTCGGAATGGATTGCACTAAGGCCTGAATTAATAATTATCACTAATCATATTTAAATATAGACGAAATTTTGATGATCACAAATCTAATAGACCCAATAAATTTAAAACGCATCTTCCTTACGCAGTTGTGTGTTGAGGAGTGTCAGTTATGAAAAGCACTGCCAACTGTCTACATCTTATTTGCTATATGCCATACTTTTCAAACAATGGCATTTTATTTAATTTGTGATTTTGTCCTTTAATAGATCTAACCGGCGGGATCGTCTTACCCAGAGACAAGTCTTGTAAATCAGGCAGTGTTGAAATCTGTTGAACATTACGATCTGAATGATCATACCAGAAAGGGGAACTTGTTAGCAAAGTAACACTTAACCGGAAGATTTTCTAGAAATGTGTTTTAGGATAAGCTTAATTGGCAAAAAAAGATGAGGCATAAAAAACAACGTCACATTTGGTGAACATGAATGTTGTATAATCTGTAATCTTTTACGAGGTATATTCTCTATGTTGCTGGATCATTTACTTATGTGTATTTCTAACAAATAACAAGGCGCACAAAAATACTCTTATTTTACCTTCAATGCAATAAGGTATTTTAGTATAACCAGGTTTAAGTCAATAAAATGCAACTCAATAAGAATTATAAGCTCAATTTACATGATAAGTATAACTGAGGATTCTGCCTTTCGGAACTTTAATAAGAAAACTACAAATAAGGTTTCAGCTCGTTAATTTCCGCGAACCGGACTACAAATCCTCTTTAGGGGTTTTCTTAATTCAAGTGCCTTAGTGTAAACACATACATTACATGAGTTATATGTAAGCTTAATTGTTTTCATTTTAAATGTCAAACAATAAGTTCGAAGCTATTTCTTAGTTGTGCTTACATGAGATACTTGTCGAACTTACCTTTTAAAATGAGTGAAACTCGCATAACTAACTGAGTACTTTTGAAAACATATGCTTGTAAAGAATCCAAATGGCAATACTGATGCTCTGTAATTAATATTGATTGCATAAATTAAAAGATGCGTCATACTCTGTAAAACCGGTTTAAGCACCCCAGTCGGCCCATATTGCCGACTGACCGTTCCAAGGCGGTAACTGTCGGGTTTGCTCTTTTCCTTAAATGACTCATCACAAATTTGTTCATGCTTTTCGCTTGGCTTGCATGTGAAATACCTTTGTTCTGTGACTTTTCCGAGTTTGGTATATGTTGCAATACTCATGGGACTTTGCCATATATTCTTATTCATGATCACAACAATGTTACTTGTGCAGTGTGGCGGTCGTAAAAAATCTCCCCGTACATGTAATCTATGTTGTCATTTAATTCGTCCTATAAGGATTGTTACGTGTTACCTTTGATGGACACTGAACTTTGGTTCTTAAATTCCATATTCACATGAACAGGATGCTACAATCATTTATTCGTCTCTGGTCATGTTTGTTCATGATTCAGAAAGTTAATTTTATTTGTGGTCAACTATTTTTGTGTTTTTTTTTTCAAATCGAAATAATACCATATTCCTTTTCTGAAACACTATGTGGACATTTTCTTTTCGATGACTTTCGTAATAACGTATAGAAAATATCAGCGCATGGACATTTTGTTTTCAAATAGATCGTTTTTCTTTTCGTTACTTGCATTTGAGAAACTCGTCAGGAAGTGCGAGGTTAGAGCTCTGTAAAACCGGTTTAAGCACCCCAGTCGGTCCATATTGCCGACTGACCGTTCCAAGGCGGTAAATGTCGGGTTTGCTCTTTTCCTTAAATGACTCATCACAAATTTGTTCTTTTCGCTTGGCTTGCATGTGAAATACCTTTGTTCTGTGCCTTTTCGGAGTTTGGTATATAGTGCAATACTCATAGGACTTTGTCATATATTCTTATTTAACGAATCAGTAATTTAACTGAAACATTTACGTCACGTTACAGTGCGTAATCAGTGTGATCAGTGTTAGATCATTTACAGTAAATATTGATATTTTTACTCGCAAACACACATTTATATAAACATTGAAGTGTCTCCTGTTAAATAACTGGGCTACCAATATGGACCATTTTGCAAACAAACAAATAAGCGGAAGACCGGCCATAATTCATAACCAATAACAAAACCTACCGACCCAAAAACACACCAATAATTATTTTTCGGAAATGACGAACAATTATTTCTTCTTCTCGATATTTCTGTGACAGATTTTATGATGTGCATAGACGTTTCCTATTTAAATTATTCTCCCAAAGTTATGCCCTTATCTATTTATCAAGGTATTTTAGAGGAGTGGTTTCAGCCGTCTATTATAAGTTAATTGGTTTTTTAAAACAGAGAGCTATGATACATACATTCATACAACTGTAATTCATCCTAATGGGATCGTGTGTGGTCTGGTGTTGTGGCAAATCCCGCACAAATCTAGTTCACCAATCTTGTCTCTCCTTGCAGACTGACTTTGCGTGAATAAAATTACTGGCAGACGGAAGATATCCTTCATAGGCATCGTGTAAATCATGGAATGAAATCGGATCGCTTTTTTGTACCAATGACAATACGATTCATGCTCATAAGTATTTCAATTGTCAAATACACCAGATCATAGATAGAACATATCAAATTGAAATAATTCAGTTCAAGCTACGACTTAAAATGAGAGGTAATGATGCCATGTGGTAACAAATGCCACTTCTTTAATAAGACTTTATGAGAAAGTCCTATGAGCATTGCAACATATACCAAACTCCGAAAAGGACAGAACAAAGGTATTTCACATGCAAACTAAGCAAAAAGTAAGAACAAAATTGTGATGAGACAGTAACCTCATTGGAACGGTCAGTCGGCAATATAGACTAAAACAATTAATCACATGACGTTAGCTTGATCAATGTTACTTTTTAAAGAAAACCATTCTTAATAATGTCAAGTGTTCATATAAAAGTGCGAGGAAATATATGTAAACGAAAATGTGCTTTTGTTAATGGTTCTTCTTCTGTGTTTGCCAAGTAACGCCAACGACCACATGTTCATATTTACAGCCTATGCAGAGAGTGCCAACTATGCAGTTACTGACCAAGGCTTCGTCAAGAGGTTGTTCTGTCATGCTAATGGAAATTAACAGAAAAGGGCAATGACGCTATAAGCAGGAAAGCCGATTGTTTATTGAAAAAGCCACAAGACACAATCCTCGTAATCACGTGTAAAGAAATGAATGCACTGAAAGGTCAATAGGACCAACGACAATATTCATCATACATTACAGAATGCAGGGTTGATTTTATTTTGATGTTATGAACATAATCAAAATGTTTTGAAAATCATATAATAAACAACACTACATGAATAAGAAAATACTGTCTTGCCTGTGTTTCAGGAGCCAGAAACTTAAAACTTGTTTGCCAAATAATATAACTTAAGTCTGGAAAGTATGTTCAAATCTCGACACAAGCTCAACACTGCCGTTTTTTATTTTGCAATGTAAACATACGCTTGCACAACAAATGAAACTTCAACATTATTTATTTAAACTTTCATTGTTATGAATGCTATAGTTTTTCTCATAAAAGCAGGAATTATAAAATTGATTTTTTGTAATGATTAGTCTTCCACCTTACCACCTCATTGCCCCGCTCTTGTCCAAAGATATCCACACTTAATTAAGTGCACTGTCTTTTACATTTCAGCGAGCTGTTGCTAAACAACCGCTATCTTAACACCATTAACCTTTATAAGGGACTAGCACCACTCGAACCATTTCCATGGAGCCTAGATTGCTACTACTAATGTTCATATTTACAGTCGAGACTGCACATTGAAAGAGAAAGCGTGAGTCAATAGCATTTCACAATATCTTCCGCTAGTGTAGAGGAGGCTTTAAATCAGGTCAGTTAAGGGATATAAGTGTCATGATGCCATTTTTGTGATTTTGTTTGTATGCCTTTGTTTTGCAATCACTTTACGATAACAGCTGGGTGGTCCCGAGGTAAGTTATGAAACATTTAATATCAGTCACTCAGCTGTGCTCAATGTGCTACGCACTTTGATTGCTTTAGTTTCTGTCTGAAATCTGCCTGTGGGGTTTATCGGTCATTAAAGAAGCATGTAGACCCAGACAGAAATAAGACCAATTACTGATTTATAAAATAATCTGTATAATTTGTTCATTAGACATTCGGCCTCAATTGACAAGTCTTTTGCCGACTAACAGACCTAATGCGAAAATAGATGACTTTCCACTACGTGTGAAATGT
This sequence comes from Sinonovacula constricta, assembly GCA_007844125.1. NCBI lineage: Eukaryota > Metazoa > Mollusca > Bivalvia > Cardiida > Solecurtidae > Sinonovacula > Sinonovacula constricta. The sequence goes on from CM017559.1 coordinate 8,955,894, forward strand.
CTCGTCAGTGATTTTGTCATTTTTACATAAGCTTGTGAGTGTGTTTGTTGGTTGTGGGTGTGCGAGTGTGTGCGTGCGTGCGCGCTTGTGTGTGTGTGTGTGTGCGTGCGTGTGTGTGCGTGTATGTGCAAACATTTACATAGGTAAATAAGAAAAGGTCCTATCAAAATTTTCACAGATATTTAAATTTTTATCTACCTGTAGACAAAGGCAAACAAGGTAAATGTAAATGTGACAAAAAACACAGAGACGAGACATAACAAACAAAAAGAAAAACCATCAGTTACCGCCTTGGAACGGTCAGTCGGCAAAAGGGCCAACTGGGGTGCTTAAACCTGGTTTGTGGAGCGCTCCAACCTCGCACTTCCTGAAGGTTTTTCTATCAAACAAACAGTGTAAATAAAAAATCCCGTCAAAGTGACACAACTTACAGTAAGCACCTGCATCGGGAGTTAAAACAGATATAATGAACATATGTACATACAAAATAACTAGTAATAAAACAACATATGTACAGTATGTACAGTAGATAAAAGCCTCGGCAACCAAAAAATTCCAAATGAGAGAGTAGTTTAAAATAAAATAAAGCAGTACATGCGCTGATATATTATAAGAACCATATAATGACGTCATAAATGCCATGACGTCATATGCCAAAAGTGTCAAAAGTGAAATGTAAATAATACGGAAGAAATAATAGAATTTTAGAAAATCAACAAAATAAAACGTAGTTTTGTTTAGAGTTAATACGTTTAAAAAACATATCATAAACGCCGAGGCTTTATCCGCAGTTGACATATTATATATGATAAAGGTACAAAAAATCCCGATGTTATACCTACTGTGCAATCTCACGTAAAGGGTATGGAGACTGTTCAAGTTGTCCCACCTATATAGGGCACGACTGGAGAGATGAAGAGACAAGAAATCCAACAGTGACTGTCCAATTATGGCTTTAAGTCACTGTTTTCATATAGTCTCAACGACCTGTCCGGTCATCGTGTAATTTAAAAGCAATGCAAGTTCTTGACTGTAAAAGGGTCAATTGCAAGCAATGCAGTACATCGAAGGATTCCCGGGTTGTAACCGTCTGCAATACATTTTCTGATAAGTTTTGTAAAGTGGTCAGAAAAGTTATTGAGACCCTTGATCTTCTTTAACTTGTATAAAACATTTCCATTAAATGCAGGATGGCTTATGCCTTTCTGCATAAGTGTTTTCATACTGCTATTATACTTAGAAGCTATAAAACCATTGCGATGAAAGAATTTTGAAAACGCCTTTCTTAATTTATGAAAACGAAAGCCTTGCTGTAACAGTTTGGAAGAAATAAACAGGTATCTAGCATTGAAATCTTCTACTTTAGTACAAACTCGTGCAAACCTTGTAAGTTGTGATATGTAAATACCATAGGAGGTAGCACGAGGTGAATCACCATCAAGGTATGGATAATTCACAATACTAAAGTTGAATTCATCTCTCTTGTCATAGATTTTAGTAGAGACGCTGTCATTGGAAATATTGACCTCAATGTCTAGAAATGCTGCATTTAAATGTCAGTTATTTGCTTTATTAAGGGTAAGTTCTGGAGGGTAAATCAGATAGATCATTTGAGAAAAGAAAGGATTATCTATAGTTAGAATATCGTCAAGATAGCGTGACGTTAAATTAAAAGCCTTTATAATGTGGCTTTGGTTCGAAGGGGATAAAGTTAACATGAAATCACGTTCAAAGCAGTATAAAAACAAATCTGCAATTAATGGTGCACAGTTGGTTCCCATAGGGATACCAATTACTTGTCTAAATAAGGTGTCACCGCATTTTATGTAAATATTATCTAATAGAAAACATAACCTTTCTATATTTTGCTTTATATCAGGCTGTTGTGTCGTTGTATTAAATAGCAGGATTTCGGATTTCCTTGACGCTTTTGAACAAAACATACATATTTCAATTAGACTACCTGTTGTTCTAATTTGTTGGACGTCAATGACAATTGCTACGTTTTGTTTCGTAGTTGTTAATTGCTATTTTAAGGATAAAAATATAAAAGCTATTGGTGAGCCATTTTGCTGTTTATCTACAGCTAACTTGTGACTTGATAATCATTTCTGAAAACAACAGGTTGAACTCGAACTGTTAAAATTTTAACTGCATAATATAAACATCTTTTTGTAGAGATGCAGATACACAGCCATCGTCAACAGTCACATGTTTAGAATATGCAAGGAAAGGTCAAAATGAACATAGAAACTAATCAAAATAATAAGATTCATTGGCTGGAAATGAATTCTTGTTAATTCTGGCTTAAAGGAAAGGTTGTTCTACTGCAAATGAATATAGATGTTTATGCCTGAATATGCTAGAAGAACGATGAGCATGTCAGGTGAAAAGAAATAAAGTCTTACATATTATTGTAACAGGAATTGCTGCCAAAATTGCTCACAATTTGGCAAAGGAATAAGTAAGAAAATCTTGAATAGAACATGCTAATTCTGCAAAAGGAGATGCCATAAAAGTATAAAAAACAAAGAACATTAGTTTCTAAGTTCACAGATAGATCCTGGACAATTTAAAAATTTGTTTAATACTGTTTTAACTGTTGATTGCCTGGTTTCAAGAAACAAAATACATTTTACACAAAGTACCTGGAACATTTATGTTCAGATAAACTGGAGAAAGGTATTGTTATGTCTGCAGTTGGGACAAATTCAGAAACAATTAAAACGACAAATATAGCTATAATGGCATTCTTATATTCAATGAGTTGGCGTTTTCAATGATGAAATATGTCCAATTAATACAAAAGCCATGGAATGTATGTTGTTACTTCAGACTCTAATTCCAAACCTTACGTTTTCTTTATTGTATCTGTCACTTGGAAACGTATGAAGTCCATATGGATATTAAGCCAGTATAAATGAAAGAAACATATAGTTCAATTAAATAATTAGCATGCATTTTGTTCCTTAATTATCAATCGAATCTCTTAACATAAACGGTTTTTTTATCAGTGCAACAAAATGGCGAAAGGTTGACATACCTCATATAAAATACTAAATAAAATAATAAAGTCAATACACCGTATTAACAACTATACTTATTAACGCTTTGAGACAAGTTTAGCAAATGAAATTATGGTCTTTGAAAGCAATTAACAGAAATGTAACTATTGATCTTAGGTGATATTGTTAAAAAGTCAACCAGGAATATTTTTCTGTAATGGTGAATGACACCCGGAAAATATTCTCTGACATAGGGATATTCAATAATACCAGCATACAGGTATGCATGACAAAGAGACAACAATACTGATGCAAAATAATACACTTTATATACTAACGCCTTCTTATAATTTATTCTTTCTTCTCAAAATGGAACATATTTGTGTCCAGTAATTTGCGCACTATTGTGAATTGAATACAAAATTTACTACATCCTACTTTTTGTTTCTTGAAAGAATGACACTATATGATATATAGAGGTATTATTATTATTTTTATTATAATTATTATTATTATTATTATTATTATTATTATTATTATTATTATTATTATTATTATTATTATCATCATCATCATCATCGTCATCATCATCATCATCATCATCATCATCGTCTTCTTCTTCTTCTTCTTCTTCTTCTTTTTCTTCTTGTTATTATTATTGTTATTATTAACGTCACAGGAAAGTATCTTAAATAATTTATCATTTGTTTACAATGAATGTGATTTAACCCCATTTTCTGTATCACATAGTATCTTTCAGTAAAGAATCTCTGCATGTACTTTGTCTCTCAGAAACCATACATATGTCCTGGGTATGTTTCTGTAACTCTAATTGAAATATATATCTGATATCAGTAATCTGTCTGAGTTTACTGTTCTCCTGTTTATTTTCCATAACATTCATTCTTCAGACTTTAAAGTTAATAAAACCAAGAAGCCCTACTATCAAATTAACATTATGACAACCTTTTTAAAACTGAATTTCAATGTACTAGTTCTAAAATGTAGCGACAATAATATATTTTTTCTGATAATGAGAACCTTATTATGAAGGATTTTTTCTTTTTTAAATGTGTTACAAAAGCGGTTACTGTAGCTGTGATGTATTGTGCTTAGTGAGGAATCATGTAAAGCAATTATCACTATTGTATGAAGAAAATACAGGCATTGTTAACTTAATGACAGAGTGGTCTGTCTAGTCTATGTGTCAAAAACACGGCAGTCATATTTATCAGTTCAGTGGTGAAATTCAAACATGTAATGTCATGATTTGTACAAAATGGCGACAGCGTTTACCGTATCCAAGTGATTTTAAGAACACAATACATCGTTTTGCAGCTTATCTAAAACATACTGATCGTTTTGTAAAATGACACGTGTCAGTATAATTAATTAATAATTCAAAAGTCATTTTGTTTTACTGGTAAGATCTGGGAAATAACGTCTTATTTGCTAGATGCTCTCAAACTGTTTTGCTAAACATAATAAAGAGCGGGTAGAAATACTTTAGGGACATGTTACAGCAATAAAAATAACCTGCCTCGTACGGTGAGAAGGTTTCACATTGATGCATTGTAGACCGTATGAATTCGCTGTTTAATTTAATTCTAATTAGTTTTCTGCTGACCGATCGAAATATATATATCTATTAAGGTAAAGGTAGTGTCCCTAACATTTTGGACTCAAAACAACATATTTAAATAAAATTGAAGTCATGAGGATATGGTTACGTTTATACAGGAAACATTTTATAAAAGAATTAATGTAGCACCCAAAGTGAAAATGTATCATAGTGTGTCAGATAACAATATGTGTACGTTAAAAGGGGCAATTAATAGACTTCGCACTTCCAGGGTTGGTTATAAATAATAGTGAAATTATACGATAATCATGTAAGCCACAGTCGAATCATTTTATGCATCAAAACAATGTGTCACCACCACGTTTCGATTTAGTGTTATGTTATTCGTTTTTTTTTATGTTTTTTAATCTAAAAAGACCTCTGAATTCAAGTAAACAATGTAATACATCTAACCATCTACATGATAGCCTTCACTACCATAGTGGGGACACAACTGAACATCACATTGTTCTTCTCAAAATTGGCTTCAACATTTTGGGTGTACCGGTGAGAATTTGTGTTGCCTGTAAAGTTATCTTAAATGTAAGTTCCAGCTAACCGTATTAGACACTACTTCTGATTAAGAGCATACGTCACATAAAATTCGTCTCGACATTTTTGGCGTCGCGCTCCAGGAATGCTCAATGAAATTTGCACGTGGGAAAAGTTTTTTTTGCGGACTTGCTAGGTTACACGACACTAAATTAATTTGTTCTTTACCCCATAGCAAAAGTCACAACTTTAGAAGCAATTTAACAGCAAAACCGTTTCTTTGGGAACCCCAAAACTATATATTGTGAGAAAGACCAATGTATTATCTAATAATAGGGCCTCTGCGAATAAAAGTTATGTGTCGCGAAGACGGTTATCCTCCCCTGAAAACATGCACTGTAATTTTTGCATAGTAATGTCGCACATTTTCAATGCAATGATCAGTACAGGTCTAAATGGATGAGTCCATTATTGAACATAGGAGTTGAGTTATTTTGCATTTTTACAATTCTAAAATGTCTAAGCTTTGTTTTACACCAAATTGCATTAGACTGTTTTAATTTAAGCAAATACAGTCACTAAACAAAAATATCTACATTAAAATGTCAACAACAACAGAAAAGAAATTTATTTCTCGTCAAGACCTTTATTACGCGAACACTTTGCCAAATATAACAGAATATGTTCGAACTTATTATAACGTCATTACACCCATATTTACTAGAAAGTAATATCCTTTTTGGAAAATAAGATTAACTAGTTCTGTAGTTTCGACACATTGTTTTTTTCCCAGCAACCATTTTAACACATAAATACATATACATATGACTGATCAAAGTATACAGAATAGATTCTTGCTACTGGTCAAAGACTCCTGCTAAATTATTGCAATTCAGTATAACAATCATTTTTCTGGTCACGATGGCTGGCTTACCAATATCGAATCTAGCTTTTTGTTTCAAGTTTGTGTCACAGGTTTTAATTGATGTCACACAAGATCTAGAATGAGACAGTTAAATGAGGTAAGGTAAATATGATTCATTGTAAATATGTTTTTACTTTGTTCAAAAGTAATAGCATTATATGTGTTTAGAAAATAAATAACCAACTTCGACAGAGATATGAGCTTAATAAAATTTGTTTAATTAACGATATGAGCACATTGACAAGGAAACCCCCCTGAATGCAAAGAACGTTTATCGCACTTTTGGCTTATTTATATTTTCAAAAAGTTTTTGTTGAAGAACCCGGAAACAATGTTTTAGGGTTGAAACTGGTAAATGAGACTAGATAAAATGACCATAATCAATTAAATTAGCTGTTACATTATCACTGTTAAATCATCATTCTTCATAAGTAGTATTTTCTTTCCTCACTGAAGTTATAACGTTTAAATAGATGCACAAATAAGTGCAAACAATTATAGTATAAATGCACACACAAAGAATCAGTCAGTAACTACAAAATAATCAAATTCTACGGAGAAAGGTAATAAAGTGGCGAGTGTTCATTTAACAATGTGAATCATACAATCAGAGGGTTATCTTGTTTGTTTTTTTCCTTTTTAACTTGTACTTTAAAAGAAATTATAATTGGCATGTGATATTGTCAGGAAAATACTTGTTCTAACATATGGCAGTTCAGCAAGCCAACGCGCATCAATTGTTGACGATCTCTCCCCTAATGACATCTCTGAATATAATACACGAATTAAGCATGTTCGATCATTCCATGTGAGAATCAAATAGGGGTCTAAAGAAGACCATTTCCAATGTTTTTAAAGTATAAACAATGAGAGACGAAACATCCTCCGATTCTTACTAGTTTTAATTTAATAATAAAAAACGTTTAATTGTGGCATCAAGCAACTTGTATTGACTTTAGCGTCGGATTATTTAAACAGTATAATCTTAGCTAACCTTTACTTATGTTTAAAACAAATTTGATCATTTTATTGATTAGTGTTGAAACGCAAATACTTCTCAAACAGAACTTTACATCTGATAATACATATCTATTGTTTTTTTAGATATATATTAGATTCTAGTGCGAACATAACATTTTGCCTAGCTCTCATATTAAACACAGCAACATTTTCCCAACGTTTTCTCATTCAGAACATCTACTTTTGGTTAAAAACTTACTATAAAGTCCGATAAGCACATTTCCAGCATTGATTTCATGTTACACTGCATACCATAAACAACTGATCATGTGTTTTATATCGCGCGTTAATTAATTAGTACATGCCAGGAGCACGCATTTCTAAGTGGTGTAAGACAACCGGTCGCTTGGACCACCCCAGATTATGTTGTAATAACATCTCTGCTGAGATAGGTGTGTTGCCTTAAAAAATTGAACTTTGACTGAGTAAAGAACCTTTAAAGGCAATGAACTTTCTCTTTTTATATAAAGAATAAGATGCATCATGCAACATAAAAATAAGGAAACACGCACATATTGATGTGATCAGGAAGTAATACTGAATGCACCTTTACGCACTCGTTTCATTTAAATCAAAGGCAAGTAATATGAGGTTAACTTTATTTATTTTTGTATCATCATCAGCAAAGACTAATTAATATACAATGTATATCGTTTATTCAAACTTCTTTTAAACCTCGTATGTTTTCTTACTTTTATTCAAAAACAATTGAAATGGTCTAGAACACCTTATGACCACTCGCAACAGCTCGTTCATTTGTAAGAAAGAGACTTGTCCGAATGCCAATGGGTAGTTATGAATGATCTGAGAACTACAACAACAGCCTATTGACTTTATAACGCATGCCTTCTTATGTTGCAATCCCTGAATAACAGGAAGTCCCCATCATAAAATTACATGTGTTGCGCTATTGTTACTCAAAATAAATCTTTATTAAGTGTTATATTATTAGGTATTTATAATGTTTGCTATTATTAACTTTACATAAGGATCTTAGTGCGTGTCGAGACAGTTAATGAAGGCAACTTGTTAAACACATAAAGGAAATTACCGCACTTGCAATTTATTGTCTAGTCAAGCTATATATATTGTCATTTAATGAAGTTATATCGTATTAGCAACGCGCATATGTCCTGAAACTAAATTACTCTTATTGATCTTACTCATAATTTTGTCAGAGGTTTTGTTTCAGTAATAACATCTTGCGTCACAAAAGTGGTCAAAATTAGGTATTATTGTCTAATGTAAACAAACATGTTTAACATGGCATAAAAACGTATTTTATGTATCGTGTGACAGATAAAACTACATGTTTCCATTGTTCTTTGAATGTCATCTATCCTAATTTCTAAATTCAACAATGTTGATTTTTGAAAATGGGTTCATCTTCATGGCTGATAATTCAGAGACCTAATCCTAAGTCAGTCACGTGGTTTTATTTTATCTTCTCCGCACACAAAAGATTTGCAGTGTATGGCAATTTTACATATAAGTAAATCTAAACTTTTCTAAATCAAGAGAAGAAGCAATTGCGAACAATCTGTCATTATGAAAATACACAATAATTTTATTTGAAGAAACAACACTTAAACAGATAAAAAAAATAACTAAAGTCAATTTTTCTGTATGTTATTTTGTATTTGTCATTGTCACAGATACGTTAAATTATTTCTAAAACATATGTCGTTTTAAACTTTAATTTTCTAGCACATTTTCAGGTAAATCAAAAGTAATATACACCTTACATAAAGTATCTAAAATATAATGTTTATGAATAACAAATAAATTAACATATTTTAGAATTGATTAATTAATAAGTGTTTTCCTCATGTAATAATACTAGGCTATTCAGAAATGTCCAGTACGGATTCTTTTATTATATTCGTCAAAGAGTTTGTTATCACCTTCTTGAAATACAATACTATAGTCGCACACAGCCAAAAGATGTGAGTGGATGAAAATTTTTCACTGTAGATCAAACAGCTCGGCATTGGTGTTCAAGGTCATTGCAGTGAAGATTTAACAATTCGTTGCTTAATTTAACATTTTACATTTTATGCAAAATGTGTTGAATTCTCTGTATAATCAACTGCAAGTTTGCTATTTCTTTTTAGAAGTTAGTCTACGATCCTCGTTAAGAAGCTCTTATACTCATGAAACAATGTTGCTGAAATTGCTTTCTTTAGAAGTCTTCATATGAGAGTTAACGGCTATCAAAGTTCGCCGAACCGTTTGTACCACAAATGCACATTTCTTTGACTAGGCATTTGCTAGTGTATGCTTCTTGAAGTAACTCAAGTTGTTTACCCTTTTCTGTAAACTTGTTAATTTTCAATTATTACATTAAATACACTCACACAGTTACTCTTTGTGTCAATTTTGACTTGTACGCTTTAAGTTTAAAAGATATATAACATCGAGACGCTTCGGGACGCTTCGGGATGCTTAGGGACGCTTCGGGATGCTTCGGGACGCTTCGGGATGCTTAGGGACGCTTCGGGATGCTTCGGGACGCTTAGGGATGCTTCGGGATGCTTCGACAAGTTTTTAGTCAGACTGCCTTTATGTATCCATATATAAATATGAACGTATTCACTGTAAAACATAATAGCATGTTCCGCATTACAATGATAAAATACTCTAAAATAATTACAAATTGTTAAAAGATCATGGCGACTATAGTCATTTTTCTTGTACAGACTGATGAGTTATTTCTCTTTTTTGATTATCGTCTTGAATACTGGCAACCTTAGGTGGCTTACCGTCGTAACATATTAACATCTAGACCAATTTGATGCCGAAGAATTGCAATTATTATATAATAAACATGAATTTATATTAAATGGGTTTATAAGTCAGGTATATATGTAAACTTAATATTGTTAAACTGTTTTCTATGCTAAAAACGTACGTTTTTGAATTTTTATTACGATACAGTGTCATACGTTATATATCGTTATTTCAGGACTGTCATTTTAACATTGTTGGTATATATTATTCCGATAATATTAAATTTTAGCATATTATGCCTAAAGATAAGAAGCTTTGTTTCATAATTAGTTATCAGTACCGCTATCAGCCAGCTAGATATTTAGATATTTATAGAGATCTCTTATAAGGGTCACCTCTGCCTTAGAGCAGATTAAAGTCATATACTGATAGATAAAGAAAATTTGTAAATGAAGCAGACATATAAATTATTTACAGTCTGTCAATATCTGGACACTAAGTGTTAATTGGCATGAATTGATGAGCTAAATGTTAACTGTGATTGGCTGATTGTGTTACGATCGGTTGAGCTCCATATATAATATAATTCTGCGGGATGACAGTTGGAAAAAAAATAACGATTTAGGTCTTAGGAGTAAGAGGTTGTTTTTAATCAACAGGAAATCCTGTTGACTTGAAAAAATGTTGATATTGTGCGCTGGATACCCAGTAGAAGTAAATAAAATAGTGGTTTAACTGACGACACTGTGGACAAAATCCACCATCGGAGCTCCGAGGCACCGCATTACAGCGATAATGATTTCTAGACATTCAATTTACATATGAGGAAATATAAACTACGTATATAATAAGCTCGATATACACCAAATGTTCAGGAAACCATCAAAAAAGATGATAATGAAACAAGTTTTAAGATGTTTTTGAATTCATATATGCACTTGATGTTCATTAAAATATAATGATTTTTTTGCATTTATATTTTTATCTTCAAATTTCAATCTGTTGTTGGTTATTCTCTGGACCTGTTTACACATTCTGGGCGTGTTTGAAGAGCGGTGTCTTTAAAGAACATTTCTTTTTGTTAAAGCGCGTTATAAACTTGAAAATGCGTTCTATTTTAACACACAAAACATAAACGACAGATACTGGTACGTGTGACTTTAAAGTCATGTAATTTTATATCGATTTGATTTTATTTGATTTTGAAATACATTGCAGCGATCATTTATGATCATTATAGCAAATCCAAGTTTTGAGGGGGAAGACCCCCTGACACTTGTCTGGGTAGAACCACCGGCGCACCTAAATTCAGCTGGAAGACTCTACCGCTACACCACAGGCGCCTCATTTTATGTCATAATTTGTCAGATAAAGAAACGATTAATACAAACCATCTTCTTTTATTGCCTCGAATCGAAATTAAGCGAACTCATATTGGTCTGTAATTTATTGCGGTTGTATCCTCAATTGTATCAATGTTTATCAGTAATTATGATGGAATTATTGGGTTTGACAGAAATAAACACAATATGTTGTTACAAATAGAATTAATTATTCATTTAAATGCCGGTTCCGCAGTTGTGTGATGTCCAATTATATTACCTCGAATGTTAAAGGCATCAGTTTACGTGAAGAGGTGGACTCAGTAAACACCACAGTGTGTTATTATGTATTGAAGTTATTAATCACACTTATTGCATTCAATATTCGTTCTGCGTGATAGTTTCATGAAGTCATTTGTTTACGATTATTCTGTGACGAGTACAGCAGTACTTAACGATTAGAATTGTATGCATGTATTTCACATTGCGGTTTCCGATTCTGTATCTTTCACTGTCAGAAATCGGGCACTACTTGTCTATGTTCAGCAAAATTTTTATAGCGGTCATCTTCAGCATTAGTTTTTACTTATGGAAAACGAAATATGCACAATGTGATTTTGTTTGTGTAAAAAAAGTAAAAAGATGTGTATAAATAGGTGGCATTTGAGTAAAGAAAAATATCTCATTTACGGATCTGTTTTGCAGTTTTGTGAGGTCACTTGTTATCGACTTACCAAACACATCAGCCCGTTTCCGTTCATTGCACTTATAACCCGATTTGCGGACCACTCATCAGAGTAGAATTGTTTGCAATAGAAATACTCGTCTATAAAGGCATACGACTTGTCGCCAAGGGGATTGAACCTCTAGTGAAAACACCAGGCTATTCAATTGTCGCGAGCTGTATATTTGTGCGGTTGATTAAACTGAATAGTCCGTTTTATCTGCAGACAAAAGTCACACCTAATATTCAAGTTCACATCAAAAGGTCAAGTTTACACCAAGTGGAGACTTCAACTCAAGTCTCTATTTGTATACTGTGTTCTTTTAAGTTATTAGTACTAAATCTACCATACGAAGTCATGCTAATCTGTGGTATTTTAATGCAGCAGTAATTGATTGTGTCGTACGTTTGTTACGTCAGGACTAGTGGTAAACTTTTGCTCATGTCTATGAAGGACGTTATGTTTGCGGCCTGATTCTACCTCGGTAATGCGGCTTGATGTTCCATTATCTCCGCCGGAAGTTGGTCTTTGCGGCCTTTGTTTCGGCAAAGTTAGTTATGCGGCTTTAGTTTCTCTAATACCCATTGGAAATGTCGGCTATGCGGTTTTAGTTTCTCCGTCATGCGGCTCAGGTTCAGCTATCTCCGTCGGCAAATTCGGCCATGAGTCTTTAGTTTGAGTTATCTCCGTTGGCAAAGTCGGTCTTATGACTTTTGTCATATATTATTTATTTTCGCGTATTTCCTTCTGCAATGCCATCTTCTTTGTCAAATATGAAGACAGGGTAAAATCAATCAATATCACTATTTTGTCTTAACTTTCGGCAATCTTTACAAAAAATATCAGTACAGAGTAGTCAAACTTATTAACCCACAACAAATAATTAAACTGAACATATTAATCAAAATCATGTAAATACTTAATTGTAAAAGAAACTCTATTTTATACAAAACAATTACCTATTGCAATAAATGTGTTGTTTCGATAAGTTAAACAATGACTACGATTTTTCATACAATTTTGAAAGTTACTATTTGGAGGTTGTTACATGCAACATGTTTACTTTCTCTAATTGACAATTATTCGTTAGTATAAACAAAAAGACGAACATTTAATGATATCAAATATAATTTTCTAACGGGATTCGACCAGAGAATGTGTTTTTGTTCACCCATGGCATATAAGACCCTGATCGTGTGCACTTTTAATAGAAAAAGTATTCTATTTATATATTATATATTTGGCCAAAATGGCATGTAAATGTTATTTTATTGATGCAATAGAATATAGTTAGATTATAAAATAAAAAATACTTTTGTAAGGCCGTTTTTCCTTTTTTAACAGATATAAACATCTTTCTGCGTTGAACAAAACTGTTTTAGAATATTGATTTTAAAACATGTTGTGTTTTGTTGAGCATTCTCATGAATATTTCCGACAACACATTTCCAAATGTTTTTTTCGTCAGCGCACATACCGTGTGTTAGGGCCAAATCTGTAATTAATTATATTATGGTGGGAAATACAATTTAGCCGCACCATGACCTTTTGTTACGACCGGTGTCGCTAGATAAGTTTAATTATAAAATGACACGTTTACTAAACGACGAAATGGTGTAACAGAAAGAACAAGCCAGCACCAAACTAGTAGCCAGCAACAAACTAGTACAATTATGTTTTATTTTAATTAACAATTAAAACTATGGCGCAATAAAACAATAACAAATAAATGAAACAAAATTTCAGAAGCCAAAATAAATGTTAGCTTACAGTTTGTCCCTTTAGGAGGTGTCCCTTTAATAGTCCAATTAATAATCCAACGTCAAATAATCCTGAAGAGTTATTGGTAGAATGTCCTCGTAGATAAGCACAGTTGAAATAATCCAAAGGAAGAACAATACACGAATGTTAATAATATAATTCCAAATTCAACACTTTAATATTTATATCACTGTAGAATCTAGTAAGTCCACGTACGTTCCAACACAGAAAGATTTAAGATAGAAGATGCAAGTATTTCCAAACTATATGCCCAAACTCTATGTCTAAACGTTTATCCAAACTCTTTATCCAAACTTCAAAACTTACTTTAAATCGGCAAACACGCCCTTATATATACCCAAAGAATTTCCAGAACATTCACGAACACATACATTCTCGAAGCCCAGTTAAAAATAAACAAATGAACTTTCTAGCATAATCCTTTTCTTCTAGCTGTTACGCGAATGCTACGTCATCAAAACTAAAACGGTAAACAACCCTTAACCTGACTAGCGTAACCTTAAACGCTGGTGTACTACTGTACATAACACTTTAAAGAAAAATGTTGTTGTTTTTTTAAATTTATTTTCAAAGAAATGAGATACACTATTTTCAGAGATGTTGTTGTTTTTGATGTTAATAACACATCTGTGTGTCGAGACTATTCTACTATTCAAATGACAGCGTTTAGTAAAATTAATTCTTACCACAACTTTCTGTAATTAAATGATTTTAAGTGCTTAATTGAAGCCGTTAACTATGTAGTTAATTCTATACTTTGTTGAACTTAATTAAGAATGCCTTTTTAAACGTTAATTTTCTAAAAAGTTTCTTTTTGTCATACATAACATGCGTCAAATGCTTAATCAAATGTATAAAATGAACAACAATTACGCCGCACCATGTATTTGCAAAATAATTGTTTTTGTTTATTTTCTAAGAAATCAGACACAATTTCTTTTAACGATAATTTTGTTGAAACTGCTTAAAATCCAAATACAACTCTGGAGTCTTTCAAATGACTGAGTAAACGATCTTAAAGTTAAATTGTTGTAAACCACAATTTGCTCAAATTGTATGCTTTTACAGTGCTATTCTAGCATAAGACAGGACTGTCTGAGGCAAACATTCAAAAGTTCAAAAAGTCAGGGTGACGACGGGAGTAAAGACTTACGAAACACGGAGTTCATAACCAGTAGTAAAGATGCAGGTCCATTGTAACTGCTAATGACTCCTTTAACAGTATTGAAATTTGTGATTTCTTTTTACTTTCATTTCGTTGTCTGTTGTGTGCAATGTATAAACATGCATAACAAGGTCTAAATAAATAGTCTCTGGTGCTTCATGTATCGAATTCTTGCTAACAATATTTCACATTTATATCGATTCGTGTTTTATGTTTGAGACATACATGTAAATTGACTTTTTATTAAAGGATATTTATTTATAAAACGGTAAATTTCAACTGACATGAAATCAACATTTTATATAATAATTACACTAGGGCACCGATAAACAAAAAAAAGGCGACATACGTTCTGATAATTCTTAACAAATTGAAATTATTATATATTACATATGATACAAATACTACAATTTATTTATATATAATTATATTATATACAGTATCTGCGGTGCAAAAACGGTTTAGATTTCCTTCTACGAATAGCAACTCGACGTCTTTGTGTAATGTTATTGGGATGTATCTGAAAAGCAATGCAGTTGGTATTAGTGTGTTATTCATATTTCTTTTAAATAGAAAATATATTTTTTCTAAAATACGCTGTGAGAAGTATGATGTACTTCGAAACTTTTAAGTTCATCTATAGTTAATTGATTTGTACACGCACTAACTAATGCTAGATGTTGCATTCATTTATTTGTTGTACCAACATCCACACTAGCCTAACACCTCAAACAGTGCTTATGGAATGAAAATATACTTTATAACTATGTTATATTAGAGTAAATGTTTTTTTAAATCAAGCAGACCAAAATATATTGGTAAAAGAACTATACACTGACATAAACGAAAACAAATGGTTCTTAAAATGGAAAAAAAACCCAAACAACATGATTACCCTACAATGTGTAATATATGCGATACGGCAGATTTGTCGTTGAAAGAAATATATGTAATAATATATCTCCGCAACTATTAAGTCTCAATTTAAGATTCTTTTTATAAATGCAGAAAAATATATCTCTGTGTGAGGAATAAGGACTTTTTCAAAATCCAGTGTCTAAAATGCTTGCCTTATTGAGGCAAAATCCACATTTACAATGGTGGAACATTCTGACAACAAATCGATCAAGTTTTTAATTCATAAATATTGTACGAAAGTTACTCGATACTCGAGGATAGTTTTGAAAAGATAAACTAAAGCTGACAATTATTCAATATTTCAAAGTCTGCGTGACTATGACAACCTGTACAGATAGATTTTATCGTATTTTATAATGTGACAACGAGTTATCCAGTTTCTAATGGGCACGTGTATTACTTAACATTGGTATATTAATAACACACGGTTAAATAAAAAGAAATGGTCATTCATATTACAAAACATGTATTTATTTGCTAGTATCCATAACAAATACATGAAGATGTATAAACGGGCCATGTACTGCGAAATGCTTTTTTTTTTCAAAATACAAATATAATGACGCATTTCACATATACTTTCTACATTAATCTTCATCTATTTTGAAAACTATTGCAAGAACGACCGTGAGATTTTTATGATACGGCTTATTGTAATTTAAAACTCCAGATAACAGGAGACAGTAAAATTAGGCACACCTACACATTTCATATCTATATCTTGCGTGCATTATTTTTGGATTTTAAAATTGGATACAGTGTTTTGTTCACACTGGGGTTCCAAGAATATTTTCTATGCCAAGTCATAGTAGAATTGCTATTTTGTTTACAAGATTGTAATTCCCAACTAAAGATAAAAAATATTTCGAAACCCTAGCAGATTCTTAATGTAATTGAATAAATCATGCGATTGCATCAATACATATTAGATTGAAAAACCTGAATTATCATCGTCATTAGTAATAAATAAGTTTACCATGCACTTTTGTTTCTTTCTAAAAGTGCGATGACTGCGATAAACAAAAACTCGTCTTCGCAGAATAAAACACCATCTCATTGCTTGTATTGTAACTTTTAAAGACATTGTATTAACATTAGATACAGCTGTCTAGTTTTGTAACAACAAACCTGAACATATGAAAGGCTTCTGTAAAAACGAAACATCTAAACTCCTCTTGATCAACTTTCATAGTCTGAATAGAACAAAAAGAAAAAAAATGATAATTTCATAAAATGCAGTGAAACAATGTGTTGAATTGGCGTCAGTTCTTTTGACAGAATGCTTCCATGTTGCCCTTAAATGTTTAATACTCATTTAGAATAGCGGTCTCAATCCTTATGTGTTACACGTCTCAAGATCAAGATTCGCGCAAGAGATGACTGATCTATAGTCCCACTTTGGACTAGGATGAATTTAGCGCTGACAATCTGAAACTTATACGGCGACATATTTTAAGTAAAATATCTTGTCTCGGAAGTTTCTTCCGTAAGTATTTCTTAACCATTCAAATGTGAACATGGTATACACATTATCACTTACAAAATCTTCCAAATCAATTGAGGTTTGGTTTTCTAAAGCTAGTGTCTTAATGGATTCTGAATAGTTTATTATTCAATTCAATTCAATATCTTTATTTCCTCCTATTTTGGAGATTATTGATATACACTGTACAATAAAAATATATTAGACACAGTCCTATGAGCATTGCAACATATAAAAAATTGAAAAGACACAGGACCAAGGTATCCACGCCAAATGTAAATGTGACAAAAAATCTGTGATGAGTCATTTAACAATAAGAGCAAACCCGACAGTTACCGCCTTGGAACGGTCAGTCGGTAATATGGACCGACTGGAGTGCTTGAACCGGTTTTACAGAGCTCTTACCTCGCACTTCATGACAAGGCATACAATGGTAATATCGCTAATTGGAATAGCACAAGCTGCAAGAACATATGCAATGGACTCATGTTAGGAGCCTTCATAGTATGTGTTTACAGATTTACTATAAACTAGTTGGCGGTAAATACATTGCATATAATGAACTTAACTTCATTGCGAAGTACTCGCGTCATTTATATTGTTCGTTAATGATAAGAGACATTGCACATGCGCCGCAGTAGACATTTATGCGCTAATATAGATGAATATTATCCAACTTAAAATCCCATGTATGTATTATAACAGTAAGTAGAGTTCCTTTCTAGAGGTCCCTACAGATAATCACAACTGTAGCTGAACAACATATCCGCTAAATTAAACTGTTTTGATAATACTGCCAGCTAGAAAAGCACATTGTCAGCATCTTATCAAATTGGTTCGATCAAGTTTTTGTGTAATTTTGTATTCGTTCAATAAAATGATTTTACATAGAACCACTTAACCTAAGTACTAAGGTATTTGTTTCGGACTTTTTAGTCCACAAACAACATATAATATGCCATGTTTGTTCATGTTGTTACTTGAATGAAATCTTACGACACATGACTATGAAGATACGATGTATTTCGTCATTATTTTCATAATCCCCAACATTATCATGACTTTCGACTGAAATAGCCATTCACTTTTGTCATTTATTTTTATAACATGTGAAAGAAGAACCACTTGCCAAGAGTCATCGTCTATAAGGGCATAATTCTTCAGGGTTGAACTCTCCATACCGGATGCAAACATTGCGCGCGTGGCTGTTGACATTACTTGAAGTACACAGAAGTGTCCTTAACAGGATCACGTTTTAGTTTAAAAAGACTTTCTCAAATATTTTATTAACAATTGACACAAAAACGTTGTTAAGACTCTTCATAATTCATGCAAAGAGTTCAAGTCGCAAGAATGACCAGATGCTGCATGAACATTTGCAAGAGACTTGAAAACGCCATGAAACCAACTTTTGAAAGAAGTCAATATTTCACATACATGTAGTAAATTTAATAATGCATACGATGAGTGCTTTGAAGGACACTGGTCAACCGCGACTTGAATTTATCTTGAATCTTCTTATTGTTCGGTTAGATTTAAAATAACCATGCAGAAACATGCATATATGTATACATTGCGATGTAATAAAACAACATTATATGCATATGCATATAACTCAGGGACGCTAACTGTAGACTTGTAAACACACAACGGAAATACAAAATTAAGCATTATGGGTAAAAAAATGTGGTCAAAATCAACACACACACGCACGCACGCACACACACACACACACACACACACACACACACACACACACACACACACACACACACACACACACACATGATTACACACCAATTCTCCCCATCTCCCCCCCCCCCCCCCCCCCCACACACACACACACACAAACCCTCACACACACACACACACGCGCACTCATTAATATCTTTAAAAAAGAGAAGTTTAACATGTATGTGCTCCTTGCCAGGAACCACTGACAGTCAACCATATTTTATTACAGTGTATCCACACGTATTTTAATGTCGATAACATGTACGAACTGTTTAGGACAGTGTCGGATTCTAAACTTGTTTGCTTCTTGAACGAGATTTGCATTTTTAATACTTTATAAGTTATAAAATTTTAAACTGTTTATTTACCAACGGTTATACATTTTTAAACCGTTTAATATATACACATATTTTTCGATTGTAGTGTACATTATTTTAACCTGATAATTTTTTGTATTTTTCTGTATTTTACTAACATAGTTTAGTTTTTACCTGATTACTCTTTATTCACATTTAACTTCTTTGTTTTCGGCGCCGTATGACCTGTTAAGTGTCGGTGTGCTGTGAAACCCAAATAAATAAATAAAACAATAAAAAAAAACATCATCCCCCACCTACTTCCGCACAAAGAGTGTTCATGACTGTACTCATTCCGGCTGATCTCATTGTATAGATAAATTTACACATATGCAGACATGCAGAATTGTCGATAGAAGTTTTATTCTAAACAATAAAAAAACAAACAAATTAAATGCCTTGTTAATCATGTACATAAGGTTATTTGTTTGTTTATTATAGTTTTAGACCAATTAAGTCAATTGTGTTATTGGAAACGATAATAGCCCCTGAGTCATTTTGAAGTGAAATGTGGAAGACTTAAAAAATACTGTAGAATGGAAGAAAACTATAGCATCGTGAATCATAAAGGATCGCCATGAGGAGAAAATGCATTCTTGATCACGTTGTGGCTTAAAGGTGCAGTTTACTAAAATAAGTATGCAATACTTATGATATGAATAAACAGCGGCTTAAAACTGGTTCATGTTGTCAAATGAGTGTTGATAATTTCCAAGGCTGATATATTAGGCGAGACACAGATCAGTTACGTATATTTTATTAACAATCTTTACACAACTGAACACGAATATTGAACGTTTTTCTATGGATGTTAATAAATTGTTATGACAAATAGTATTGTAACATTAAGTAATAACGAAAAAGCAGACAATTATAAAAACAATGACGTTTTTAATGACAGAAGCGTTTAATGTTTTGTTTGCGCATGCGCACTATTCGCAGTGAAACAAAATGTTCCTGCATCATTGTAGAACACTTTCCGAGTAAAAAAGACGAGTGTCGATTGAACAAATGTTGGCATGTGTGGGATATTGATGTGATGAAATCGAAGGCCGGTTTCACGCAGTTATGTAAATAATTTCTAATAAACATATTATATTAACATTGGAATAATATAATGTGGAGTTTAAATAGTTTTAATTGTATACATGTAGTACATTAATATAATATTTTTATTCCTATTATGACGTTGGCGTGTTGAATACCCATAGATGCTACAGGCGGATGTTTTTATTTTTGTCCTCTGACATTGTTCTTTGACGTCATCGATCGTCCAAACGGGTAGTCTAAGCCAATAAGAGCCATCACAACATAGTGGTACACAAATCTTGCGATATCAGGATTTAAACATGCGACGTGTAGCCCGTGTTTGTTATCGTTACTTTTTTATAATAAAATGAATCACCAATCCCACAGAGGATGACGGTAGCAAATATTGTCATCCCACGATGTGGCAATGACGACATCGACTAACATTACCAATCCCGGGTTGCTATCACCATCCGCGGGATGTGACTTTTATGTTTTGTTAAACTATTACTTAGCTTTTTCATTTGTTTACTTACTCCCTATATGCATGGAACGAAAATATGTCTATATAATTAGTATTGAAATGCAGAGTAATACTGATATCATAGATAATGGAGAATGTTGTCCTTCGTACCAATTTGTGCATCTTGGCTGACGTCTCAATAAACACCAAAAAGCTTCGATATTGTCTCAAATAGGTCTCATCTCGTAAAATACTTTTTCCAATTTCTAAGAAAAAGTGAATGTCTTGATCACTTTCCTAATTCATAGCACATCGCGTTACTAATAAACATTTTAATAGTTCTTACTAATGTATTTAAACATATAAAGCTTCACTGAGACAAGTTCAAAATTAACACTCTGGTCAGCAGGCAGATCGTGATAAGCAATCTTTGTAGTAACATTTTAGGAGACATGAAATGTTGCAAGAATACATGTAGTTGTATGTTCTATTGCAACAGTTAACGTGTCAAAGTTGTAATAGCTGTAAGTTCAATGACATGTTGAATGCAGGTTTATATCTAATATAAAGTTATTTGTGTGGAGAATTACAACAAATCTAATTAATTCTTATTGCAGGTGACTACGACAACACACTCTTAAAGCCAATTGCGAATTGATCACATTTAGCATTTCTCTGTACACTGTGGTACACTGTGGCAAACCTTTTTCGGCAAACACACTTTGCCACAAATAAGGCCATGTTATAATGGCATTTAACAGAAATATAAAACTGTACAGTTGCTTATACAAAGTTTTATAGGTACATGCATTTGTCCCTCAGTTTTAATTATTTTAACTTTACCAATCAAGAAATAAAAAGTAGCAGAATCACATTTGTAGCACTTATTATTTAAATGAATTTGACAAAACTATAAAAATTGTTTTTATCGAAGAAACTGGTGAAACCTGTTTTTATTAACTTTATAACATATTTTTTATTTTCTAATCAGTTGAGTTTTTTGACTATGGTAAGGCAGAAGTTTATGAAAGCCGACATCTTTTGGTGAATTGTGTTGCAATATCTCTTTTCCATCCTCGCATACCGGGTTCAAGCCATATAAGTATTTAAAGATACAGCTGGCATCGTCAGACACACACATCATGCCACAGTTCTGAAGTCAGCAGTGACAACCATTACAAACAGTATGTTTTGACAGAGTTTAGTAGGTGGAAAAATGACAATAAATTGTGGCATTTTCAAACATTATTGTCTTATTACGAATGCCCTTTATGGACAGCAATGACGTTGTACTTAATTTATTGTTTATCTTTAGTTCTATTGTTCCATTCTGTGCAACACTCAGAACGGTAATTACAGATGACGAAATAGACTCCATTAGTTGGAAAGACGTCCTAGTCACTCAAACCTTCTTGCATGTCATTTCTGATACTAGTTTGGAAATGAAAAGGGTAACAACCTAATTGTATGAATTTGGTCATATGGCTATAACATTCTTCTTTTCTAGACAGTTAATGTGATACTGTGTCTAAAGATATTTTTTAACTCAATTTGTCAATCTTTTCATAAATTACGAGCTTATATCAAAATAATTGTATCAGTTGTGTAAACATTTTTTTTATAATGCTAATTTTTAAATGATGGGCTTCACAAGTTGTATAACCTTGCATTGCAAGGAAAACTTAATTGTATAGACATTGTCATAAATTGTATGAATCCTTTTTTATAATCATCATTTTATATACTTTATATAAATAAATGCTAAGAAACATTTTCGATCACGCACAATTGACACTCCAAGTATTTGCTGGGGACGATATCACATGTTCAATGGACATTATGGTCTCGAATGGTACACATGAGAATACAGTTCACGGACATATGTTTATTTTCTTACAAAATAAGTAGTCAAACTGTTAATTTAATTACAACTTGCCTTTATATTTAAATAAAGTAAGCATGCTCAAGTCGGTTATTGCGCTCTTGGGTCTAAAGGTGCGGATTAATATTGTTTGGAATTTGTTGTTTTTGTTAAATGTGTAATTTTTAGTTCAACTTCTGCTATGCACTTGTAGAGTTGCAGTCTTCTAAAATATACAACAATATGAATGAAAAAAAATTAATGATAAAATGATAAAATCCAGAGATATTAATGTTACCGTGTTCACAATTTTCCGAACGATTGCACTGCATATAACATTGATGAACATTAGTGCAAATTACCTTTAAAATACAACAAACCGGTAATGTAATAATCTGAAATAAAACATTTTCACACTAGTGTTGACACACTGATGAGACTAAATCCATTATTGCTACATGTATGTAATTATGAAACAACAGCATCCGTCTGCTGATGTTAGAAACGCAAGTATAACACATTCTGATCAAATTACTACCTATCCTACGGTGTCAAGTTTCCAGGCACGCATACATCGCATGGGGAAGTATTTTTTTATAGAAACAGCATAATAGAATCCCCTGACAGAAGCTATGTGTCTGATGTCTAGGAAATAAGAATGAGGATGAAGCGATTAATTGATCAAAATTCGAGTAATGCAACCTTTCGCGATTTGTGAGCTACAAGTTTTCGAATACTTTGTCTGTGTGGAATGCAAGGACATAGTAATATGCCTACAACGGTATCATAGGACCTGCTATGTCGCATGCCTGGTGTCTGTACGCCAAATGCTGATTTGTGAAATCAAACTGTGTGCTGTATTATAAGGTTAACGGATGCCCAAAGGACCCGGGCATCTGTATCGTTTTTCTATTTAATTTTAGCGTCAAAATAGTGAACCAACTACCCCTATATCGGACTTAACTTGTAT
Organism: Sinonovacula constricta; assembly: GCA_007844125.1. NCBI lineage: Eukaryota > Metazoa > Mollusca > Bivalvia > Cardiida > Solecurtidae > Sinonovacula > Sinonovacula constricta. The sequence goes on from CM017559.1 coordinate 8,979,495, forward strand.
TTCATAAAAGAAAAAGAAGTGTTATCTTTCGTACTTATTGGTTGAAATAGCGTTCTGTGAATTAAAAAGAAGGTTTTCTTACAAATTGGTCCTTTAGCCTTTTCTTAATTTTTTTGTACCTCTTTTCTTCGTATTTCCGCCAATTATTGCTTTTACATATTTTAACCTGTCTATGTGTTATCTGCGTCAATATTTGATATTGTCATTTTTTATCTTCATTTATCTCCTTGTCTGCCCTACTGATTTAATCTCTCTGTCTCTCTACAACGTGTAAGCTATAGCTGGTTGGAAAAATTCACCTAAGGGAGACTACTAGAAACATCTTTAATAAGTCCGTCATTTGTTATGCTTCTTACGAGAAGTGCTTCTTTGGTTTAAAGCAATACAAAGGGTTTTTAACTCTTCTTTGCTTGTGAATTGTTGTTCGTGTTGCGACACAAACATTATTTATCTCGCCTATTTGGCTGGAAGTTTTTAACCTTCATTAAAGAAATAATATTCATTTCTTCTTTTTAATATGTAAGCATAATTTGTTTAGTTGTATTTTTTTTCACAAAATATTAACCTAGTTGTCTCTCAATATTGGTTTAAAGAATGAAAACTTCATAGTTTAGCTAAATGACGTAAGTCTGGGAGATATATCAATCAATTCAGTTTCACAAGAAAGAATTTTGTCTCAGTTACACTTGATTATTGATTAATGAACGAAGAATTGATAAAAATTCTAAAGCATATCAAACGTGTCTTCGGGAGCTACGGCTTGAGCCCACAAAAAGCTCACTACAGTGAAGACTCCGCGAAAAAAAAATGTCGGCACCACGGACGTCATCAATACCAAACATAAACGTGTTATCTCTTTTAAACATGCTGTAACAGTTGTTTATCTAGCGATATGCAGAGTGTAAATTGATACATGAAAGTTT